>JAREIS010003003.1:0-15827 GCA_030060385.1 Muscicapa striata striata | reverse complement strand
TATTCTACGGGTGGCATCTTTAGTCAGGGAGAAATCCTGTCCATTCGAATTTGAGATGTCAGACACCCAGTCTCAGGCCAATTTCCGCAATGAACATGCCATTTTCCCTCGAAAAACCACACCCTCCCAGTTTCTTTATACCAGTTTGGAGAGATAGTGTTGGTCACTCCAATAGTAGCCAGGGTTCTCAGTGGTGGCATCTTTAGTCTGGGAGAAATCCTGATCCATTCGAATTTTAGCTGTCAGACGCCCAGTCTCAGGCCAATTACCCTGGATACGAACATGGGCCATTTTCCCTCTGAAAAAACACACCCTCCCAGTTTCTTAATTCCAGTTTGGAGGTAGATGTTGAGTCTCTCAAAAGCTAAAGGCTTCTAACGTGGCATTTTAGTCTGCGAGAAATCATTACGTTTGGAATTTTAACGTCGAACCCAGTCTCAGGACCATGCCCCTGCTGCAAGAGGGCCATTTGTCTTGAAAAAGATCACTTCACCCCTTTTCTAGTATCCATTTGAGGAGAATTTTGGCACTCCATAACAGCCAGGGTTCTAATGGTGGCATTTAGTCTGGAGAAATCCTAATTCCTTGGAATTTGGTTTCAGCGACCAGTCTCAGGACCAGGGCCCTGGTATGAACATTGGCATTTCTCTGAAAAACCACATCATCCCAGTTTCTTAATACCATTTAGAGGAAGATACAGCTCTTTCAAGAATAGCCAGGGTTCTAACTGGTGGCATCTTAGTCTGGAGAAATCCTGATTCCTTCGAATTTGAGCTGTCAGACGACCAGTCTCAGGCCAAGGGCCCTGGATATGAACATTGGCAATTTTCCCTCTGAAAAAAACCACACCCTCCCAGTTTCTTAATACCATTTAGGAGGAAGATACAGCCTCTTCCAAGTAGCCAGGGTTCTAACTGGTGGCATCTTTAGTCTAGGAAATCCTGATCCATTCGAATTTTAGCTGTCAGACGCCCAGTCTCAGGCCAATTACCCTGGATACGATCATTGGCCAATTTCCGCTGAGAAAACCACACCTCCAAGTTTCTTTATACCAGTTTGGAGGAAGATATTTTATATGCAACAGGAGCTAAGGTTCTAAGGGCGGCATCTTTAGTCTGGGAGAAATCCTGATCCTTTCGGAATTTTAACTGTCAGACACCCAGTCTCAGGCCAATTGCCCTGGATACGAACATGGGCCATTTTCCTCTGAAAAAACCACACCCTCCCAGTTTCTTAATTCCAGTTTGGAGGTAGTGTTGAGTCTCTCCAAAAGTAGCCAGGCTCTCAACTGCTGGCATTTTTAGTCTGCGAAAGCATTCGTTTGGAATTTTAATGCATGAAGCCAGTCTCAGGACCATGCCCTGCATGCAAGAGGGCCTATTGTCTGTGAAATAAAGATCACTTCTTCACCCCTTTTAGTATCCATTTAGAGGAAAATTGCAGCACACTCCATGGGTGGCCAGGGTTCTCAATGGTGGCAGTATTAGTCTGGGAGAAATCCTAATTCCTCCGGAATTTGAGGTTTCAGACGACCAGTCTCAGGCCAAGGGCCCTGGATATGAACATTGGCAATTTTCCTCTGAAAAAACCACATCATCCAGTTTCTTAATACCATTTGGAGAAAGATCAGTCTCTTCAAAAGTAGCCAGTGGCATCTTTAGTCTGGGAGAAATCCTGATCCTTTGGGAATTTTAACACTCAGACACCCAGTCTCAGGCCAATTGCCCTGGATACGAACATGGGCCATTTTCCCTCTGAAAAAAACCACACCCTCCCAGTTTCTTAATACCATTTAGGAGGAAGATACAGCCTATTCAAAAGTAGCCAGGGTTCTAACTGGTGGCATCTTTAGTCTAGGAGAAATCGTGATCCCTTCGGAATTTGAGCTGTCAGACGCCCAGTCTCAGGCCAATTATCCTGGATATGAACACTGGCCATTTTCCCTCGGAAAAAAAACACACCCTCCCAGTTTCTTAAAAGAAGTTTTTAGGTAGTCATTGTATCTCCAAATGTAGCCAGTATTCTAAGGGGTGGCATCTTTGGTCTGGGAGAAATCCTGATCAATTTGGAATTTTAGATGTCAGACTCCCAATCTCAGGCCAAGGTCCCTGGATAAGAACACATGCCATTTTCCCTCTCAAAGAAACCACACCCTCCCACTTTCTTTATACCAGTTTGGAGGTAGTGTTGGTCACTCCAATAGTAGCCAGGGTCCTCAGTGGTGGCATCTTTAGTCTGGGAGAAATCCTGATCCATTCCGAATTTCAGATTTCTGACGCCCTGTCTCAGGCCAATTACCCTGGATACGATCATTGGCCAATATCCCGCAGGAAAAAACCACACCCTCCAAGTTTCTTAATACCAGTTTGGAGGAAGACATTTTATCTGCAACAGGAGCTAAGGTTCTAAGGGGTGGCATCTTTAGTCTGGGAGAAATCCTGATCCTTTCAGGAATTTTAACTGTCAGACACCCAGTCTCAGGCCAATTGCCCTGGATACGAACATGGGCCATTTTCCCTCTGAAAAAACCACACCCTCCCAGTTTCTTAATACCAGTTTGGAGGTAGTGTTGGTCTCTCCAAAAGTAACCAGGCTTCTAACTGCTGGCATTTTTAGTCTGCGAGAAAACATTACGTTTGGAATTTTAGCACGCCGAAGCCCAGTCTCAGGACCATGCCCCTGCATGCAACGAAGGGCCTATTTCTCTGTGAAATAAAGATCACTTCACCACTTTTGTAATATCCATTTAGAGGAGGCTTTTGGCACTCCATGAACAGCCAGGGTTCTCAGTGGTGGCAGTTTTAGTCTGGGAGAAATCCTGATTCCTTCCGAATTTGAGGTTTCAGACGACCAGTCTCAGGCCAAGGTCCCTGGATAAGAACATTGGCCATTTTCTCTCTGAAAAAAACCACACCCTCCCAGTTTCCCAATACCAGTTTGGAGGTAGTGTTGGTCTCTCCAATAGTAGCCAGAATTCTAAGTTGTGGGATCTTTAATCTAGGAGAAATCCTGATCCCTTCAGGATTTCAGCTGTCAGACGCCCAGTCTCAGGCCAATTATCCTGGATATGAACACTGGCCATTTTCCCTCGGAAAAAAATCACACCCTCCCAGTTTCTTAAAAGAAGATTTTAGGAAGTCATTTTATCTCCAAATGTAGCCAGTATTCTAAGGGGTGGCATCTTTGGTCTGGGAGAAATCCTGAGCATTTCGGAATTTTAGATGTCAGACACCCAGTCTCAGGCCACGGTCCCTGGATAAGAACACATGCCATTTTCCCTCTGAAAAAAACCACACACTCCCAGTTTCTTTATACCAGTTTGGAGGTAGTGTTGGTCACTCCAATAGTAGCCAGGGTTCTCCGTGGTGGCATCTTTAGTCTGGGAGAAATCCTGATCCATTCCGAATTTTAGCTGTCAGACGCCCAGTCTCAGGCCAATTATCCTGGATATGAACACTGGCCATTTTCCCTCGGAAAAAAACCACACCCTCCCAGTTTTTTAAAAGAAGATTTTAGGAAGTCATTTTATCTCCAAAAGTAGCCAGTATTCTAAGGGGTGGCGTCTTTAGTCTGGGAGAAATCCTGATCATTTCAGAATTTTAGATGTCAGACACCCAGTCTCAGGCCAAGGTCCATGGATAAGAACACATGCCATTTTCTCTCTGAAACAAACCACACCCTCCCAGTTTCTTTATACCAGTTTGGAGGTAGTGTTGGTCACTCCAATACTAGCCAGGGTTCTCAGTGGTGGCATGTTTAGTCTGGGAGAAATCCTGATCCCTTCGGAATTATAGCTGTCAGACGCCCACTCTCAGGCCAATTATCCTGGATATGAACACATGCCATTTTCCCTCAGAAAAAAAACACACCCTCCCAGTTTCTTTATACCAGTTTGGAGGTAGTGTTGGTCACTCCAATACTAGCCAGGGTTCTCAGTGGTGGCATCTTTAGTCTGGGAGAAATCCTGATCCATTCCGAATTTTAGCTGTCAGACGCCCAGTCTCAGGCCAATTACCCTGGATACGATCATTGGCCAATTTCCCGCTGAAAAAAACCACACCCTCCCAGTTTCTTAATACCAGTTTGGAGGAAGACATTTTATCTGCAACAGGAGCTAAGGTTCTAAGCGGTGGCATCTTTAGTCTGGGAGAAATCCTGATCCTTTCAGAATTTTAACTGTCAGACACCCAGTCTCAGGCCAATTGACCTGGATACGAACATGGGCCATTTTCCCTCTGAAAAAAACCACACCCTCCCAGTTTCTTAACACAACTTTGGAGGTAGTGTTGGTCTCTCCAAAAGTATCGGGGCTTCTAACTGCTGCCATCTTTTGTCTGCGAGAAAACATTAGGTTTTTAATTTTAACAGGCCGAAGCCCAGTCTCAGGACCAATCCCCTGCATGCAAAGAAGGGCCTATTTCTCTGTGAAATAAATATCACTTCACCACTTTTGTAATATCCATTCAGAGGAGAATTTTGGCACTCCATGAACAGCCAGGGTTCTCAGTGGTGGATGTATTAGTCTGCGAGAAATCCTGATTCCTTCGGAATTTGAGGTTTCAGACGACCAGTCTCAGGCCAAGGGCCCTGGATATGAACATTGGCAATTTTCCCTCTGTATAAAACCACACCCTCCCAGTTTCTTAATACCATTTAGGAGGAAGATACAGTCTCTTCAAAAGTAGCCAGGGTTCTAACAGGTGGCAACTTTAGTCTGGGAGAAATCCTGATCCATTCGGAATTTGAGCTGTCAGACGCCCAGTCTCAGGCCACGGTCCCTGGATAAGAACATTGGCCATTTTCCCTCTGAAAAAAACCACACCCTCCCAGATTCTTAATATCAGTTTGGAGGTAGTGTTGGTCTCTCCAATAGCAGCCAGGGTTCTAAGTGGTGGGATCTTTAATCTGGGAGAAATCCTGATCCCTTCAAAACTTTAGCTGTCAGACACCCAGTCTCAGGCCAATTATCCTGGATATGAACACTGGCCATTTTCCCACGGAAAAAAAACACACCCTCCCAATTTCTTAAAAGAAGTTTTTGGGAAGTCTTTGTATCTCCAAAAGTAGCCAGGATTCTAAGTGGTGGCATCTTTAGTCTGGGAGAAATCCTGACCATTTCGGAAATTTAGATGTCAGACAACCAGTCTCAGGCCAAGGTCCCCGAATAAGAACACATGCCATTTTCCCTCTGAAAAAAACCACACCCTCCCAGTTTCTTTATACCAGTTTGGAAATAGTGTTGGTCACTCCAATAGTAGCCAGGGTTCTCAGTGGTGGCATCTTTAGTCTGGGAGAAATCCTGATCCATTCCGAATTTTAGCTGTCAGACGCCCAGTCTCAGGCCAATTATCCTAGATATGAACACTGGCCATTTTCCCTCGGAAAAAAACCACACCCTCCCAGTTTCTTTATACCAGTTTGGAAATAGTGTTGGTCACTCCAATAGTAGCCAGGGTTCTCTGTGGTGGCATCTTTAGTCTGGGAGAAATCCTGATCCATTCCGAATTTTAGCTGTCAGACGCCCAGTCTCAGGCCAATTACCCAGGATACGATCATTGGCCAATTTCCAGCTGAGAAAACCACACCCTCCAAGTTTCTTTATACCAGTTTGGAGGAAGATATTTTATATGCAACAGGAGCTAAGGTTCTAAGGGGCGGCATCTTTAGTCTGGGAGAAATCCTGATCCTTTCGGAATTTTAACTGTCAGACACCCAGTCTCAGGCCAATTGCCCTGGATACGAACATGGGCCATTTTCCCTCTGAAAAAAACCACACCCTCCCAGTTTCTTAATTCCAGTTTGGAGGTAGTGTTGGTCTCTCCAAAAGTAACCAGGCTTCTAACTGCTGGCATTTTTAGTCTGCAAGAAATCATTACGTTTGGAATTTTAGTACGCCGAAGCCCAGTCTCAGGACCATGCCCCTGCATGCAAAGAAGGGCCTATTTGTCTGTGAAATAAAGATCACTTCACCCCTTTTGTAGTATCCATTTAGAGGAGAATTTTGGCACTCCATGAACAGCCAGGGTTCTCAGTGGTGGCACTACTAGTCTGGGAGAAATCCTGATTCCTTCGGAATTTGAGGTTTCAGACGACCAGTCTCAGGCCAAGGGCCCTGGATATGAACATTGGCAATTTTCCCTCTGAAAAAAACCACATCATCCCAGTTTCTTAATACCATTTAGGAGGAAGATACAGTCTCTTCAAAAGTAGCCAGGGTTCTAACTGGTGGCATCTTTAGTCTAGGAGAAATCCTGATCCCTTCGGAATTTGAGCTGTCAGACGCCCAGTCTCAGGCCAAGGGCCCTGGATATGAACATTGGCAATTTTCCCTCTGAAAAAAACCACACCCTCCCAGTTTCTTAATACCATTTAGGAGGAAGATACAGCCTCTTCCAAGTAGCCAGGGTTCTAACTGGTGGCATCTTTAGTCTAGGGGAAATCCTGATCCATTCCGAATTTTAGCTGTCAGACGCCCAGTCCCAAGACCAATTATCCTGGATATGAACACTGGTCATTTTCCCTCGGAAAAAAAACACACCCTCCCAGTTTCTTAAAAGACGTTTTTAGGAAGTCATTGTATCTCCAAAAGTAGCCAGTATTCTAAGGGGTGGCATCTTTAGTCTGGGAGAAATCCTGATCCTTTCGGAATTTTAACAGTCAGACACCCAGTCTCAGGCCAATTGCCCTGGATACGAACATGGGCCATTTTCCCTCTGAAAAAAACCACACCCTCCCAGTATCTTAATACCATTTAGGAGGAAGATACAGCCTATTCAAAAGTAGCCAGGCTTCTAACTGGTGGCATCTTTAGTCTAGGAGAAATCGTGATCCCTTCGGAATTTGAGCTGTCAGACGCCCAGTCTCAGGCCAATTATCCTGGATATGAACACTGGCCATTTTCCCTCGGAAAAAAAACACACCCTCCCAGTTTCTTTATACCAGTTTGTAGGTAGTGTTGGTCACTCCAATAGTAGCCAGGGTTCTCTGTGGTGGCATCTTTAGTCTGGGAGAAATCCTGATCCATTCTGAATTTTAGCTGTCAGACGCCCAGTCTCAGGCCAATTACCCTGGATACGATCATTGGCCAATTTCCCGCTGAGAAAACCACACCCTCCAAGTTTCTTTATACCAGTTTGGAGGAAGATATTTTATATGCAACAGGAGCTAAGGTTCTAAGGGGCGGCATCTTTAGTCTGGGAGAAATCCTGATCCTTTCGGAATTTTAACTGTCAGACACCCAGTCTCAGGCCAATTGCCCTGGATACGAACATGGGCCATTTTCCCTCTGAAAAAAACCACACCCTCCCAGTTTCTTAATTCCAGTTTGGAGGTAGTGTTGGTCTCTCCAAAAGTAACCAGGCTTCTAACTGCTGGCATTTTTAGTCTGCGAGAAAACATTACGTTTGGAATTTTAGTACGCCGAAGCCCAGTCTCAGGACCATGCCCCTGCATGCAAAGAAGGGCCTATTTGTCTGTGAAATAAAGATCACTTCACCCCTTTTGTAGTATCCATTTAGAGGAGAATTTTGGCACTCCATGAACAGCCAGGGTTCTCAGTGGTGGCAGTATTAGTCTGGGAGAAATCCTAATTCCTCCGGAATTTGAGGTTTCAGACGACCAGTCTCAGGCCAAGGGCCCTGGATATGAACATTGGCAATTTTCCCTCTGAAAAAAACCACATCATCCCAGTTTCTTAATACCATTTAGGAGAAAGATACAGTCTCTTCAAAAGTAGCCAGGGTTCTAACTGGTGGCATCTTTAGTCTAGGAGAAATCCTGATCCCTTTGGAATTATAGCTGTCAGACGCCCAGTCTCAGGCCAAGGGCCCTGGATATGAACATTGGCAATTTTCCCTCTGAAAAAACCACACCCTCCCAGTTTCTTAATACCATTTAGGAGGAAGATACAGCCTCTTCCAAGTAGCCAGTATTCTAAGTGGTGGCATCTTTAGTCTAGGGGAAATCCTGATCCCTACGGAATTTGAGCTGTCAGACGCCCAGTCCCAAGGCCAATTATCCTGGATATGAACACTGGTCATTTTCCCTCGGAAAAAAAACACACCCTCCCAGTTTCTTAAAAGACGTTTTTAGGAAGTCATTGTATCTCCAAAAGTAGCCAGTATTCTAAGGGGTGGCATCTTTAGTCTGGGAGAAATCCTGATCCTTTCGGAATTTTAACACTCAGACACCCAGTCTCAGGCCAATTGCCCTGGATACGAACATGGGCCATTTTCCCTCTGAAAAAAACCACACCCTCCCAGTTTCTTAATACCATTTAGGAGGAAGATACAGCCTATTCAAAAGTAGCCAGGGTTCTAACTGGTGGCATCTTTAGTCTAGGAGAAATCGTGATCCCTTCGGAATTTGAGCTGTCAGACGCCCAGTCTCAGGCCAATTATCCTGGATATGAACACTGGCCATTTTCCCTCGGAAAAAAAACACACCCTCCCAGTTTCTTAAAAGAAGTTTTTAGGTAGTCATTGTATCTCCAAATGTAGCCAGTATTCTAAGGGGTGGCATCTTTGGTCTGGGAGAAATCCTGATCAATTTGGAATTTTAGATGTCAGACTCCCAATCTCAGGCCAAGGTCCCTGGATAAGAACACATGCCATTTTCCCTCTCAAAGAAACCACACCCTCCCACTTTCTTTATACCAGTTTGGAGGTAGTGTTGGTCACTCCAATAGTAGCCAGGGTCCTCAGTGGTGGCATCTTTAGTCTGGGAGAAATCCTGATCCATTCCGAATTTCAGATTTCTGACGCCCTGTCTCAGGCCAATTACCCTGGATACGATCATTGGCCAATATCCCGCAGGAAAAAACCACACCCTCCAAGTTTCTTAATACCAGTTTGGAGGAAGACATTTTATCTGCAACAGGAGCTAAGGTTCTAAGGGGTGGCATCTTTAGTCTGGGAGAAATCCTGATCCTTTCGGAATTTTAACTGTCAGACACCCAGTCTCAGGCCAATTGCCCTGGATACGAACATGGGCCATTTTCCCTCTGAAAAAAACCACACCCTCCCAGTTTCTTAATACCAGTTTGGAGGTAGTGTTGGTCTCTCCAAAAGTAACCAGGCTTCTAACTGCTGGCATTTTTAGTCTGCGAGAAAACATTACGTTTGGAATTTTAGCACGCCGAAGCCCAGTCTCAGGACCATGCCCCTGCATGCAACGAAGGGCCTATTTCTCTGTGAAATAAAGATCACTTCACCACTTTTGTAATATCCATTTAGAGGAGGCTTTTGGCACTCCATGAACAGCCAGGGTTCTCAGTGGTGGCAGTTTTAGTCTGGGAGAAATCCTGATTCCTTCGGAATTTGAGGTTTCAGACGACCAGTCTCAGGCCAAGGTCCCTGGATAAGAACATTGGCCATTTTCCCTCTGAAAAAAACCACACCCTCCCAGTTTCCCAATACCAGTTTGGAGGTAGTGTTGGTCTCTCCAATAGTAGCCAGAATTCTAAGTTGTGGGATCTTTAATCTAGGAGAAATCCTGATCCCTTCAGGATTTCAGCTGTCAGACGCCCAGTCTCAGGCCAATTATCCTGGATATGAACACTGGCCATTTTCCCTCGGAAAAAAATCACACCCTCCCAGTTTCTTAAAAGAAGATTTTAGGAAGTCATTTTATCTCCAAATGTAGCCAGTATTCTAAGGGGTGGCATCTTTGGTCTGGGAGAAATCCTGATCATTTCGGAATTTTAGATGTCAGACACCCAGTCTCAGGCCACGGTCCCTGGATAAGAACACATGCCATTTTCCCTCTGAAAAAAACCACACACTCCCAGTTTCTTTATACCAGTTTGGAGGTAGTGTTGGTCACTCCAATAGTAGCCAGGGTTCTCCGTGGTGGCATCTTTAGTCTGGGAGAAATCCTGATCCATTCCGAATTTTAGCTGTCAGACGCCCAGTCTCAGGCCAATTATCCTGGATATGAACACTGGCCATTTTCCCTCGGAAAAAAACCACACCCTCCCAGTTTCTTAAAAGAAGATTTTAGGAAGTCATTTTATCTCCAAAAGTAGCCAGTATTCTAAGGGGTGGCATCTTTAGTCTGGGAGAAATCCTGATCATTTCGGAATTTAGTCTCAGGCCGAGGTCCCTGGATACGATCATTGGCCAATTTCCCGCTGGAAAAAAACACACCCTCCCAGTTTCTTAATACCAGGTTGTAGGAGGACATTTTATCTGAAACAGGAGATAAGGTTCTAAGGGGTGGCATCTTCCGTCTAGGAGAAATCCTGATCCTTTCGGAATTTTAACTGTCAGACACCCAGTCTCAGGCCAATTGCCCTTGCTACGAACATGGGCCATTTTCCCTCTGAAAAAAACCACACCCTCCCAGTTTCTTAATACCACTTTGGAGGTACTGTTGGTCACTCCAATAGTAGCCAGGGTTCTCAGTGGTGGCATCTTTAGTCTGGGAGAAATCCTGATACCTTCGGAATTATAGCTGTCAGACGCCCACTCTCAGGCCAATTATCCTGGATATGAACACTGGCCATTTTCCCTCGGAAAAAAAACACACCCTCCCAGTTTCTTAAAAGAAGTTTTTAGGAAGTCATTGTATCTCCAAAAGTAGCCAGTATTCTAAGGGGTGGCATCTTTAGTCTGGGAGAAATCCTGATCATTTCGGAATTTTAGATGTCAGACACCCAATCTCAGGCCAAGGTCCCTGGATAAGAACACATGCCATTTTCTCTCTCAAAGAAACCACACCCTCCCAGTTTCTTTATACCAGTTTGGAGGTAGTGTTGGACACTCCAATAGTACTCAGGGTTCTCAGTGGTGGTATCTTTAGTCTTGGAGAAATCCTGATATATTCCGAATTTTAGCTGTCAGACGCCCAGTCTCAGGCCAATTATCCTGGATAAGAACACATGCCATTTTCCCTCTGAAAAAAACCACACCCTCCCTGTTTCTTTATACATGTTTGAAGGTAGTGTTGGTCACTCCAATAGTAGCCAGGGTTCTCAGTGGTGGCATCTTTAGTCTGGGAGAAATCCTGATCCCTTCGGAATTTGAGCTGTCAGACGCCCAGTCTCAGGCCAATTACCCTGGATACGATCATTGGCCAATTTCCCTCTGAAAAAAACCACACCCTCCCAGTTTCTTAATACCATTTAGGAGGAAGATACAGTCTCTTCAAAAGTAGCCAGGGTTCTAACTGGTGGCATCTTTAGTTAAGGAGAAATCCTGATCCCTTCGGAATTTGAGCTGTCAGACGCTGTCCTGGTTTTAGGACAGGGTTCTGCCAAAAACGGCAGAAGTTCCCCTTTGAAATAGAGAAATCTATGTCACCCCCCTCCGAGTGTTATAATTGTTTCAAATCAAGGACTCAAGGCGGAGAGAAGGAGGTAAAAGTAACAGCTCTTTACTACTCTAACTCACAGCACAAGTGGAAAAGAACAGTAATTATTAAAATTACCGACGAAAAACAGAAGAAAAAGTCAGTTGTAGTCCTTTCTTAGACGCGGACACACTCCGTCTGTGTCCGTTCCTGGGGGTGTAACTGTAGCAGGGCCGGCACAGCTGCAGGCGCAGGCGGGAGCCCTGGAGGTGGAGTGGAACAGCCGCGGCCGGGCTGGCTCAGGTGGGAGCTCTTCGCTCCGGTCCTGTGTCCAGATGACCAGTTGTATTCCCAGAGGTAGGAAGTATTTGGTCTTTGGTAGTCAGCAGTGCCTCCGAGGTAGCAGGGCAGATGCTGGGCAGCTGAAATGCAGCCGGCTCCCGGGTCTCCTACCGCCTCACACCGCCGAGCAGACTGGAGAAGTACCCCCTCCCCCTCTCTCTCTCCGGAAAACAGCCGGGCCCCTCCAGAAGCCTCGTGCTCCCCTGAGTAGCTCCCCCCCTCCCCGGAAGTCAGCATCCCCCTCCGGGTAGCTCGGGTCCAACCCACCCGCCCGTCCAGAGTCATCACAATCCCTGGGCACAGTGGCGGGTCCTGTTAGCATTACAATGGGAAAAAATTCTCCCCACTCATACATTGAAGGAACACAGTCCCAACCTTCAACAGACGCCCAGTCTCAGGCCAAGGTCCCTGGATAAGAACATTAACCATTTTCCCTCTGAAAAAAACCACACCCTCCCAGTTTCTTAATACCAGTTTGGAGGTAGTGTTGGTCTCTCCAATAGTAGCCAGGATATTAAGTGGTGGGATCTTTACTCTGGGAGAAATCCTGATCCGTTCGGAATTTGAGCTGTCAGACGCCCAGTCTCAGGCCAATTATCCTGGATATGAACACTGGCCATTTTCCCTCGAAAAAAAACCACACCCTCCCAGTTTCTTAAACACAGTTTTTAGGAAGTCATTGTATCTCCAAAAGTAGCCAGTATTCTAAGGGGTGGCATCTTTAGTCTGGGAGAAATACTGATCATTTCGGAATTTTAGATGTCAGACACCCAGTCTCAGGCCAAGGTCCCTGGATAAGAACACATGCCATTTTCCCTCTGAAAAAAACCACACCCTCCAAGTTTCTTTATACATGTTTGGAGGTAGTGTTGGTCACTCCAATAGTAGCCAGGGTTCTCAGTGGTGGCATCTTTAGTCTGGGAGAAATCCTGATCCATTCCGAATTTTAGCTGTCAGACGTCCAGTCTCAGGCCAATTACCCTGGATACGATCATTGGCAAATTTCCCGCTGGAAAAAACCACACCCTCCCAGTTTCTTAATACCAGTTTGGAGGAAGACGTTTTATCTGCAACAGGAGCTAAGGTTCTAAGGGGTGGCATCTTTAGTCTGGGAGAAATCCTGATCCTTTCAGAATTTTAGCTGTCAGACACCCAGTCTCAGGCCCATTGCCCTTGCTACGAACATGGGCCGTTTTCCCTCTGAAAAAAACCACACCCTCCTAGTTTCTTAGTACCAGTTTGGAGGTAGTGTTGGTCTCCCCAATAGTAGCCAGGATTCTAAGTGGTGGCATCTTTAGCCTGGGAGAAATCCTGTTCCATTCCGAATTTGAGATGTCAGACACCCAGTCTCAGGCCAATTATCCTGCATATGAACACTGACCATTTTCCCTCGGAAAAAAACCACACCCTCCCAGTTTCTTTATACCAGTTTGGAGGTAGTGTTGGTCACTCCAATAGTAGCCAGGGTTCTCAGTGGTGGCATCTTTAGTCTGGGAGAAATCCTGATCCATTCTGAATTTTAGCTGTCAGACGCCCAGTCTCAGGCCAATTACCCTGGATACGATCATTGGCCAATTTCCCGCCGGAAAAAAACACACCCTCCCAGTTTCTTAATACCAGTTTGGAGGAAGACATTTTATCTGCAAAAGGAGCTAAGGTTCTAAGGGGTGGCATCTTTAGTCTGGGAGAAATCCTGATAGTTTCGGAATTTTAACTGTCAGACACCCAGTCTCAGGCCAATTGCCCTTGCTACGAACATGGGCCATTTTCCCTCTGAAAAAAACCACACCCTCCTAGTTTCTTAATTCCAGTTTGGAGGTAGTGTTGGTCTCTCCAAAAGTTACCAGGCTTCTAACTGCTGGCATTTTTAGTCTGCGAGAAAACATTACGTTTGGAATTTTTGCATGCCGAAGCCCAGTCTCAGGACCATGCCCCTGCATGCAACAAAGGGCCTATTTCTCTGTGAAATAAAGATCACTTCACCACTTTTGTAATATCCATTTAGAGGAGGCTTTTGGCACTCCATGAACAGCCAGGGTTCTCAGTGGTGGCAGTATTAGTATGGGAGAAATCCTGATTCCTTCGGAATTTGAGGTTTCAGACGACCAGTCTCAGGCCAAGGGCCCTGGATATGAACATTGGACATTTTCCCTCTGAAAAAAAACACACCCTCCCAGTTTCTTAATACCATTTAGGAGGAAGATACAGTCTCTTCAAAAGTAGCCAGGGTTCTAACTGGTGGCATCTTTAGTCTAGGAGAAATCCTGATCCCTTCGGAATTTGAGCTGTCAGACGCCCAGTCTCAGGCCAATTATCCTGGATATGAACACTGGCAAATTTCCCTCGGAAAAAAACCACACCCTCCCAGTTTCTTAATACCAGTTTGGAGGTAGTGTTGGTCTCTCCAAAAGTAGCCAGGATTCTAAGGGGTGGCATCTTTAGTCTGGGAGAAATCCTGATCCATTCCGAATTTTAGATGTCAGACACCCAGTCTCTGGCCAAGGTCCCTGGATAAGAACACATGCAATTTTCCCTCTGAAAAAAACAACACCCTCCCAGTTTCTTTATGCCAGTTTGGAGGTAGTGTTGGTCACTCCAATAGTAGCCAGGGTTCTCTGTGGTGGCATCTTTAGTCTGGGAGAAATCCTGATCCATTCCGAATTTTAGCTGTCAGACGCCCAGTCTCAGGCCAATTACCCTGGATACGATCATTGGCCAATTTCCCGCTGAGAAAACCACACCCTCCAAGTTTCTTTATACCAGTTTGGAGGAAGATATTTTATATGCAACAGGAGCTAAGGTTCTAAGGGGCGGCATCTTTAGTCTGGGAGAAATCCTGATCCTTTCGGAATTTTAACTGTCAGACACCCAGTCTCAGGCCAATTGCCCTGGATACGAACATGGGCCATTTTCCCTCTGAAAAAAACCACACCCTCCCAGTTTCTTAATTCCAGTTTGGAGGTAGTGTTGGTCTCTCCAAAAGTAACCAGGCTTCTAACTGCTGGCATTTTTAGTCTGCGAGAAAACATTACGTTTGGAATTTTAGTACGCCGAAGCCCAGTCTCAGGACCATGCCCCTGCATGCAAAGAAGGGCCTATTTGTCTGTGAAATAAAGATCACTTCACCCCTTTTGTAGTATCCATTTAGAGGAGAATTTTGGCACTCCATGAACAGCCAGGGTTCTCAGTGGTGGCAGTATTAGTCTGGGAGAAATCCTAATTCCTCCGGAATTTGAGGTTTCAGACGACCAGTCTCAGGCCAAGGGCCCTGGATATGAACATTGGCAATTTTCCCTCTGAAAAAAACCACATCATCCCAGTTTCTTAATACCATTTAGGAGAAAGATACAGTCTCTTCAAAAGTAGCCAGGGTTCTAACTGGTGGCATCTTTAGTCTAGGAGAAATCCTGATCCCTTTGGAATTATAGCTGTCAGACGCCCAGTCTCAGGCCAAGGGCCCTGGATATGAACATTGGCAATTTTCCCTCTGAAAAAAACCACACCCTCCCAGTTTCTTAATACCATTTAGGAGGAAGATACAGCCTCTTCCAAGTAGCCAGTATTCTAAGTGGTGGCATCTTTAGTCTAGGGGAAATCCTGATCCCTACGGAATTTGAGCTGTCAGACGCCCAGTCCCAAGGCCAATTATCCTGGATATGAACACTGGTCATTTTCCCTCGGAAAAAAAACACACCCTCCCAGTTTCTTAAAAGAAGTTTTTAGGAAGTCATTGTATCTCCAAAAGTAGCCAGTATTCTAAGGGGTGGCATCTTTAGTCTGGGAGAAATCCTGATCCTTTGGGAATTTTAACACTCAGACACCCAGTCTCAGGCCAATTGCCCTGGATACGAACATGGGCCATTTTCCCTCTGAAAAAAACCACACCCTCCCAGTTTCTTAATACCATTTAGGAGGAAGATACAGCCTATTCAAAAGTAGCCAGGGTTCTAACTGGTGGCATCTTTAGTCTAGGAGAAATCGTGATCCCTTCGGAATTTGAGCTGTCAGACGCCCAGTCTCAGGCCAATTATCCTGGATATGAACACTGGCCATTTTCCCTCGGAAAAAAAACACACCCTCCCAGTTTCTTAAAAGAAGTTTTTAGGTAGTCATTGTATCTCCAAATGTAGCCAGTATTCTAAGGGGTGGCATCTTTGGTCTGGGAGAAATCCTGATCAATTTGGAATTTTAGATGT
>JAREIS010002993.1:0-10838 GCA_030060385.1 Muscicapa striata striata | reverse complement strand
GCATCCTGAAATGAAGGAAGAAAGGATAAAGAATCTCAGAGAGGTTGCTAAAGAAATTAAATGGTGAGGGAAAGGGAGAGCAAATTCTGAAAGTGAGAGAAAACAGTAAAAGTGACTGATGACAAGTAAAAAGGGAAATGGCCCAAAACTTACCCTAATTATCCCTAAAAACATGCCAGAATCATGGAGGAAAGAAAAAGTCAAAGCCTGTTGAGAGGCTCCTAAAAGAAAAGGAATTAGCAAAACCAGGGGAAAATCCTGAAACCGAAGAAAACACTAAAAGTACATGGCATGTCTGGAAGTGCAGGAATATGCACCAAAGCTTGCCCAAATGATGCTCATTGAATCTGCAGGATTTCATTGCCTTTCCTGAAAGGGAAGGATTTCTTTCTAGGAAAGGCAATGAAATCCTGAAATGGCAGGACAAAGTCTGAGAATCCCAAAGGAAAGGGAGATATGATGTAATGAAATGAAATGCGATGGAAGAAATCCGGTAATTCATAAAGGGGGTGACCAGGCTGAAATGGCCTGAGATGAGTAGAGGTGGCTGGAAATAAAGGAAAACTTGCTGAAATGACTTGAAAAGCCTCTGAAATGAAGGAAGAAAGCATAAAATAGAATCTGTAGAGAGGTTGCTAAAAAATGGAATTATGAGAGAAAGGAGGGCAAATTCTAAAACCGAGAGAAAACAGTACAAGTGACTGGGATGACAAGTATTGCAGACAAGTGGCCCAAAACTGGCTCAAATATCCTTAAAAACATGCTGAAATTACGGAGGAAATTAGAAACGGAGCCTCTTGAGAGACTGGTAAAAAAAACGAAATGGCGAAAAGAACAGGGAAAATCCGAAACCGAAGAGAACACTCAAATTACATGGGATGACAGGAAGTGCAGGAATATGCACTAAATCTTGCCCAAATGATGCTCATTGAACTTAGATTTCATTCCCTTCCTGAAGGGGAAATCCTTCCCTTTCAGCAAAGGGAATTAAATCCTGAAATGGCAGGACAAGGTCTGAGAAACCTGGCAGGAAAGGAGATATGATCTTAATGAAATGAAATGAGATGGAAGAAATCCCGAAATTCAAAAGGTGACCACGCTGAAATGGCCTGAGATGAGTAGAGGTGGCTGGAACAAAGGAAAACTTGCTGACATGATTCGGAAAAGCCTCCAGAAATGAAGGAAGAAAGGATAAAATAGAATCTTCAGGTGGTTTGTTAAAAACTGAAATGGCGAGAAAGGGAGAGCAAATTCAAACCGAGAGAAACAGTAAAGTGAAAGCTTGCCCAAATGATGCTCATTGAATTTGCAGGATTTCATTCCCTTTCCTGAAAGGAAGGATTTCCTTTCAGGAAAGGAATGAAATCCTGAAATGGCAGGACAAAGTCTGAGAAACCCAAAGGAAAGGAGATATGATGTAATGAAATGAAATGCGATGGAAGAAATCCCGAAATTCATAAAGGGGGTGACCACGCTGAAATGGCCTGAGATGAGTAGAGGTGGCTGGAAATAAAGCAAAACCTTGCTGAAATGACTCGGAAAAGCCTCCTGAAATGAAGGAAGAAAGGATAAAATAGAATCTGAGAGGTTGCTAAAGAAATGAAATGATGAGAGAAAGGAGGGCAAATTCTGAAACTGAGAGAAAACAGTAAAAGTGACTGGGATGACAAGTAGTGCCGGAAATGGCCCAAAACTTACTCTAATTATCCCTAAAAACATGCTGGAATCATGGAGGAAAGAAAAGTCAAAGCCTGTTGAGAGGCTGTAAAAGAAAAGGAAATGGAAAAAAAGAGGGAAAATCCTGAAACCGAAGAAAACACTAAAAGTAAATGGATGACAGGAAGTGCAGGAATATGCACCAAAGCTTGCCCAAATGATGCTCATTGAATTTGCAGGATTTCATTCCCTTTCCTGAAAGGAAGGATTTCCTTTCAGGAAAGGGAATGAAATCCTGAAATGGTCAGGACAAAGTCTGAGAAACCTGGCAGGAAAGGAGATATGATGTAATGAAATGAAATGCGATGGAAGAAATCCCGGAAATTCATAAAGGGGTGACCACGCTGAAATGGCCTGAGATGAGTAGAGGTGGCTGGAATAAAGGAAAACCTTGCTGAAATGACTTCGGAAAAGCCTCCTGAAATGAAGGAAGAAAGGATAAAATAGAATCTGTAGAGAGGTTGCTAAAAATGAAATGATGAGAGAAAGGAGGGCAAATTCAGAACTGAGAGAAAACAGTAAAAGTGACTGGGATGACAAGTAGTGCGGGAAATGGCCCAAAACTTGTCTATATCCCGGAAAACATGCTGGAATTATGGAGGAAAGAAAAAGTCAAAGCCTGTTGAGGCTGCTAAAAGAAAAAATGTTATCAAAAAACCAGGGAAAATCCGAAACCGAAGAAAACACTAAAAGTACATGGCATGACAGGAAGTGCAGGAATATGCACCAAAGCTTGCCCAAATGATGCTCATTGAATTTGCAGGATTTCATTCCCTTTCCTGAAAGGAAGGATTCCATTCAGGAAAGGGAATGAAATCCTGAAATGGCAGGACAAAGTCTGAGAAACCCACAGGAAAGGAGATATGATGTAATGAAATGAAATGCGATGGAAGAAATCCCGGAAATTCATAAAGGGGGTGACCACGCTGAAATGGCCTGAGATGAGTAGAGGTGACTGGAAATAAAGGAAAACCTTGCTGAAATGACTCGGAAAAGCCTCCTGAAATGAAGGAAGAAAGGATAAATTAACATCTTCAGAGTGGTTCCTAAAAAAATGGAATGATGAGAGAAAGGGAGGGTAAATTCTGAAACTGAGAGAAAACAGTACAAGTGACTGGGATGACAAGTAGTGCAGACAAGTGGCCCAAAACTGGCACAAATATCCCTAAAAACATGCTGAAATTACGGAGGAAAGGAAAAACCGAGCCTGTTGAGAGGCTGCTAAAAAATAGGAAATGGGAAAAAAACCAGGGGAAAATTCCGAAACCGAAGAAAACACTAAAAGTACATGGGATGACAGGAAGTGCAGGAATATGCACCAAATCTTGCCCAAATTATGATGACTGAATTTGCAGATTTCATTCCCTTTCCTGAAAGGAAATTTCCTTTCAGGAAAGGGAATGAAATCCTGAAATGGCAGGACAAAGTCTGAGTTGAGAGGCTGTTAAAAAAAAAAAAAAAATGGCTAAAAAAACCAGGGGAAAATCCCGAAACCGAAGAAAACACTCAAATTACATGGGATGACAGGAAGTGCAGGAATATGCACCAAAGCTTGCCCAAATGATGCTCATTGAATTCGCAGGATTTCATTCCCTTTCCTGAAAGGAAGGATTTCCTTTCAGGAAAGGGAATGAAATCCTGAAATGGCAGGACAAAGTCTGAGAAACCTGGCAGGAAAGGAGATATGATGTAATGAAATGAAATGCGATGGAAGAAATCCCGGAAATTCATAAAGGGGGTGACCACGCTGAAATGGCCTGAGATGAGTAGAGGTGGCTGGAAATAAAGCAAAACCTTGCTGAAATGACTTGGAAAAGCCTCCTGAAATGAAGGAAGAAAGGATAAAATAGAATCTGTAGAGAGGTTGCTAAAGAAATGAAATGGTGAGAGAAAGGGAGGGCAAATTCCGAAACTGAGAGAAAACAGTAAAAGTGACTGGGATGACAAGTAGTGCCGGGAAATGGCCCAAAACTTGCTCTAATTATCCCTAAAAACATGCTGGAATCATGGAGAACCAGGGGAAAATCCTGAAACCGAAGAAAACACTAAAAGTACATGGCATGACAGGAAGTGCAGGAATATGCACCAAAGCTTGCCCAAATGATGCTCATTGAATTCGCAGGATTTCATTGCCTTTCCTGAAAGGAAGGATTTCCTTTCAGGAAAGGGAATGAAATCCTGAAATGGCAGGACAAAGTCTGAGAAACCCGCAGGAAAGGAGATATGATGTAATGAAATGAAATGCGATGGAAGAAATCCCGGAAATTCATAAAGGGGTGACCACGCTGAAATGGCCTGAGATGAGTAGAGGTGGCTGGAAATAAAGGAAAAACTTGCTGAAATGACTTGGAAAAGCCTCCTGAAATGAAGGAAGAAAGGATAAAATAGAATCTGTAGAGAGGTTGCTAAAAAAATGGAATGATGAGAGAAAGGGAGGGCAAATTCTGAAACCTAACATGCTGAATAGAGAAAAGAGCTTGAAGTAAAATCAAACAGAAAATCAACCGAAACACAAATTAAGATAAGGAAGAGATCAAGAATATGTCATTGATAGATTTCACTTTCTAAAGGAAATTCTCAAGGAAATGAAATGAGAAGTCTGAGAACCAGGAAGAGATGGATAATAAATCGAAGAACGAAATTCAAAGGGTGACAGCTGAATGGCTGAGATGAAGAGGTGGCTGGAAAAAGAAAACTTCTGAAATGATGGAAGCCTCCTGAAATGAAGGAAGAAAGGATAAAATAGAATCTTAGAGGTTGCTAAAAATGAAATGGTGAGAGAAAGGAGGGCAAATTCCGAAACGAGAAAACAGAAAAGTGACGGATGACAATGTAGTGCACGAAATGGCCCAAAACTTGACTCAATATCCCTAAAACATGCTGAATTATGGAGGAAAGAAAACGAGCCTGTTGAGAGGCTGTAAAAAAAGGAAATTCAAAAACCAGGGAAAATCCTGAAACCGAAGAAAACATCAAAAATGGATGACAGGAAGTGCAGGAATATGCACAAAGCTTGCCAAATGATGCTCATTGAATTGCAGATTTCATTCCTTTCCTGAAAGGAAGGATTTCTTTCAGGAAAGGAATGAAATCCTGAAATGGAGGACAAAGTCTGAGAAACCGCAGGAAAGGAGATATGATGTAATGAAATGAAATGCGATGGAAGAATCCCGAAATTCATAAAGGGAGTGACCAGCTGAAATGGCCTGAGATGAAGAGAGTGGCTGGAAATAAAGGAAAACTTGCTGAAATGACTTGGAAAAGCCTCCTAAATGAAGGAAGAAAGGGATAAATAGAATCTGTAGAGAGGTTGCTAAAAAATGAATGATGAGAGAAAGGAGGGCAAATTCTGAAACGAGAGAAAACATAAAAGTGACTGGGATGACAGAGTGCAGGACAAGTGGCCCAAAACTAGCTCAATATCCCTAAAAACATGCTGAATATGGAGGAAAAGGGAATGGAATCCTGAAAATGGCAGGACAAAGTCTGAGAAACCTGGCAGAAAGGAGATATGATGTAATGAAATGAAATCGATGGAAAGAAATCCGAAATTCATAAATGGCGTGACCAGCTGAAATGGCTGAGATGAGAAGAGGTGGCTGGAAATAAAGGAAAACCTTGCTGAAATGACTCGGGAAAGCCTCCTGAAATGAAGGAAGAAAAGGATAAATAGAATCTTAGAGATGCACAAAGCTTGCCCAAATGATGCTCATTGAATTCGCAGGATTTCATTCCCTTTCCTGAAAGGAAGGATTTCCTTTCAGGAAAGGGAATGAAATCCTGAAATGGCAGGACAAAGTCTGAGAAACCTGGCAGGAAAGGAGATATGATGTAATGAAATGAAATGCGATGGAAGAAATCCCGGAAATTCATAAAGGGGGTGACCACGCTGAAATGGCCTGAGATGAGTAGAGGTGGCTGGAAATAAAGGAAAACCTTGCTGAAATGACTCAGAAAAGCCTCCTGAAATGAAGGAAGAAAGGATAAAATAGAATCTATGAAATCCTGAAATGGCAGGACAAAGTCTGAGAAACCTGGCAGGAAAGGAGATATGATGTAATGAAATGAAATGCGATGGAAGAAATCCCGGAAATTCATAAAGGGGTGACCACGCTGAAATGGCCTGAGATGAGTAGAGGTGGCTGGAAATAAAGCAAAACCTTGCTGAAATGACTCGGAAAAGCCTCCTGAAATGAAGGAAGAAAGGATAAAATAGAATTTTCAGAGTGGTTGCTAAAAAATTGGCTGGAAATAAGGAAAAACTTGCTGAAATGACTTGGAAAAAGCATCCTGAAATGAAGGAAGAAGGATAAAATAGAATCTGTAGAGTTGCTAAAAAAATTAAATGGTGAGAAAAGGAGAGCAAATTCAGAAACTGAGAAAACAGTAAAGAGAGGAAATCCGGAAATTCATAAAGGGTGCCACTGAAATGGCCTGAGATGATAGAGGTGGCTGGAATAGAAAAACCTTTGAAATGACTGAAAAGCCTCGAAATGAAGGAAGAAAGGTAAAACTAGAATGCAGATGAGTTTAAGAAATGAAATGGAGAGAAAGGCAGGAAATTCTAAACGAGAAAACAGTAAAGGACTGGGATGAAAGTAGTGCAGAAATAGGCCAAAACTTGCAAATTCCTGAAAACATGCTGAAATGGAGAAAGGAAAACAAGCTGTTGAGGGTTAAAAAATAAGAAAGAAAAACCAGGAAAATCGAAACGAAGAAAACACTAAAAGTACATGGGATGACAGGAAGTGCAGGAATATGCAAAAGCTTAGCCAAATGATGCTCATTAAATGTCGAAGATTTATTCCCTTTCCTGAAAGGAAGATTTCCTTTCAGGAAAGGGAATGAAATCCTGAAATGAGACAAAGTCTGAGAAACCTAAAGGGAAGGAGATATGATGTAATGAATGAAATGTATGGAAGAAATCCCTGAAACTACAAAGGGGGTGATCTACTGCTTGAAATGGCCTGAGATGAGTAGAGGTGGCTGGAAATAAAGGAAAACTTGCTGAAATGACTGAAAAGCCTCTGAAATGAAGGAAGAAAAGGATAAAATAGAAAAGGAATGAAATCTGAAATGCGGAAAAGTCGAAAAAGGAAGGAAAGGAAAATAGATTATGAATGAAAATGAATGGAAGAAATCCGGAAATTCATAAAGGTGACACGAAATGCTGAGATGATAGAGGTGCTGAAATAAAGGAAAACTTGCTAAATGACTCGAAAACCTCTAAATGAGGAAAGGAAAGAAATAGAATCTAAGGGTTGAAAGAAATGAAATGGTAGAAAAGGGAGGAAATTCAAACGAGAAAACAGTAAAAGACTGGGATGACAAGAAGTGCAGAAAGGCCAAACTAGCTCTTAATCCCTAAACATCTTTCTGAGGAAACTCCAAAGGATGAGAGCTGAAAGAAAAGATAGCAAAAACCAGGGAAAATTACGAAGAAAACAAAATACAGATGACAGGAAATGCAGAAATGCCCAAAGGCCAAATGAGTATAAATGGAATCATCCTTCTGAAAGGAACACTTTCAGAAAGGAAAAATCTGAAATGCGGACAAGGTCTAAAAAGAGAAAGATGAGAAAGAAATGAAATCGAGAAGAATCAAATTAAAAGGACTGGATGACAGAGTGGCCTGAATGAGAAGCTGCTGAATACTAAAACTGCTGAATATGGGAAAAGAATAGAAAGCGTTGAAGGTAAAAAAGAATTAGAGATAAACAGGAAAATGAAAGAAAAGAGACAAATAGACAGGAAAGAAGTGGAATATGCAAAATGTGCCGAAAATGCCAAATCCGTTCATTCCTAAAAAATGCTGATCAGGAAAGAATGAACAGCCTGTAAAGGCTAGAAAAGTCTGAAACAAGAAAGGGAAATTAATAAGAAATACTGGAATGAAGGATGATCAGAAAGGGAAATCACCATGAAATGGCCTGAAATGAGCTAGTGAAGCTGGAAAGGAATTATCCTGAAATGAAGGAAATCCTTCAGAAAGAAGAAGAAAGGATAAAGAAGAATCTGAAGGATGAAAAAATGAAATGGTAGAGAGAAGGAGAAAATTCAAAAAACCAGAGGAAAATCCGAAACAAGAAAACACTAAAAGTACATGGGATGACAGGAAGTGCAGGAATATGCACAAAGCTTATACAAATGGTCTCATTGAATTCGCAGGATTTCATTCCCTTTCCTGAAAGGAAGGATTTCCTTCAGGAAAGGGAATGAAATCCTGAAATAACAGAACAAAGTCTGAAAAATCAGGAAGAGATATGATGTAATGAAATGAAATCGATGAAGAAATCCCGGAAATTCATAAAGGGAGTGACCACGCTGAAATGGCCTGAGATAGAGTAGAGGTGGCTGGAAATAAAAAACCTTGCTGAAATGACTCGGAAAGGCATCCTGAAATGAAGGAAGAAAAGATAAATAGAATAAGGAATAACGGGAGCCTGTTGAGAGGCTGTTAAAAAAAAGCGAAATGGCGAAAAAACCAGGAAAATCCGAAACCGAAGAAAACACTAAAAGTACATGGGATGACAGGAAGTGCAGGAATATGCACAAAGCTTGCCCAAATGATGCTCATTGAATTCGCAGGATTTCATTCCCTTTCCTGAAAGGAAGGATTTCCTTTCAGGAAGGAAGCAAAACCTTGCTGAAATACTTGAAAAGCCTCGAAATGTAGGAAGAAAGGAAAACATATAGTCTGCAGATAGGTTACTAAAAATGAAATCGAGAGAAAGGAGGCAAATTGAAACCGAGAAAAACAGTAAAAGTGACTGGATGAAAAGTAGCGCAGACAAGTGGCCCAAAACTTGCTGAAATATCCTAAAAACATGCTGAAATTACGGAGAAAGGAATAACGAGCATGTTGAAGGCTTTTAAGAAACGAAATGGCGAAAAACCAGGGAAAATCACAAACCAAGAAAACACTAAAAGTACATGGGATGACAGGAAGTGCAAGAATATGCACAAACTTGCCAAATGATCCCCCCCCCCCCCCCCCCCCCCCCCCCCCCCCCCCCCCCCCCCCCCCCCCCCCCCCCCCCCCCCCCCCCCCCCCCCCCATGAATTGGCAGGATTCATTCCTCTGAAAGGAAGGAATCCTTTCAGGAAAGGGAATGAAATATGCAAATGTGCAGGACAAAAATCTGAGAAACCCACAGGAAAGGAGATATGATGGCTGAAATGAAATGCATGGAAGAAACTCGAAATTCATAAAGGTGACCACGCTGAAATGGCCTGGAGATGAGAGATGGCTGGAAATAAAGGAAAACCTTACTGAAATGAATTGAAAAGCCTCCACAAATGAAGGGGCAAGGATAAAATAGAATCTGTAGAGAGGTTGCTAAAAATGAAATGATGAGAGAAAGGAGGCAAATTCTGAAACCGAGGAAAACACTAAAAGTGACTGGGATGACAGCAGGCAGACAAGTAACAAAACTGCCTCAAATATCCCAAAAACATGCTGAAATTACGGAGGAAAGGAAAACCGAGCCTGTTGAGAGGCTGTAAAAAAGAAATGGGAAAAACCAGGGAAAATCGAAACGAAGAAAACACTAAAAGTAATGGGATGACAGAAGTGCAGAATATGCACCAAGCTTGCCAAATGATGCTCATTGAATTGCAGGATTTCATTCCCTTTCCTGAAAGAAGGATTTCCTTTCAGGAAAGGGAAAAACCTGAAATGGCAGGACAAAGTCTGAGAATCCCGCAGGAAAGGAGATATGATGTAATGAAATGAAATGCGATGGAAGAATCGGAATTCATAAAGGGGTGACCACGCTGAAATGGCCTGAGATGAGTAGAGGTGGCTGGAAATAAAGAAAACTTGCTGAAATGACTCGAAAAGCCCTGAAATGAAGGAAGAAGGATAAAATAAATCTATCAGAGTGGTTGCTAAAGAAATGAAATGGTGAGAGAAAGGAGGGCAAATTCGAAATTGAGAAAAAAGTAAAGTCACTGGGATGACAAGTAGTGCCGAAATGGCCCAAACTGCTCAATTATCCCTAAAAACGTGCTGGAATCATGGAGGAAAGAAAAGTCAAAGCCTGTTGAAGGCTCCTAAAGAAAAGAATTAGCAAAAACCAGGGAAAATTCAAACCGAAGAAAACACTAAAAGTACATGGCATGCCAGGAAATGCAGAATATGCACCAAGATTGCCCAAATGATGCTCATTGAATTACAGGATTTCATTCCTTCTGAAAGAAATCCTTCTATCAGGAAAGGGATGAAATCCTGAAATGGAAGGACAAGGTCTGAAAACCTGGAGAAGGAGATTGATTAATGAAATGAAATGCGATGGAAGCAATCCGAAGTTCATAAAGGGTGACCACGCTGAAATGGCCTGAGATGAGTAGAGGTGGCTGGAAATAAAGGAAAACTTGCTGAATGAATGAAAACCCTGAAATGAAGGAAGAACGGATAAAATAGAATCTTCAGAGTGGTTGCTAAAAAATGAAATGGCAGAGAAAGGGAGGCAAATTCGAAACCAGGAAAACACGTAAAATGATGGATGAAGAAAGGAACAAAAGTGGCCCAAAACTTGCTCAAATATCCCTTAAAACATGCTGCAGTACGGAAGAAGAAATAACGGAGCCTGTTGAGAGGCTGTTAAAAACGAAATGAGAAAAAACCAGGGAAAATACCGAAACCGAAGAAAACACTAAAAGTAATGGCATGACAGGAAGTGCAGGAATATGCACCAATGCTTGCCAAAATGATGCTCATTAATTTGCAGGATTTCATTCCCTTTCCTGAAAAAATCCTTCCTTTCAGGAAAGGAATGAAATCCTGAAATGGCAGGACAAAGTCTGAGAATCCCGCAGGAAAGGAGATATGATGTAATGAATGAAGTGCGATGGAAGAAATTCCAAAATTCATAAAGGGGTGACCACGCTGAAATGGCCTAAGATGAGTAGAGGTTGTGAAATAAAGAAAACTTGCTGAAATGACTTGAAAAGCATCCTGAAATGAAGGAAGAACGGATAAAATAAAATCTGTAGAGAGTTGCCAAAGAAATTAAATGGTGAGAGAAAGGGAGGGCAAATTCGAAACTGAGAGAAAAGAGTAAAAGTGACTGGGATGACAAGTAGTGCCGGGAAATGGCCCAAAACTTGCTCTAATTATC
>JAREIS010002990.1:0-14211 GCA_030060385.1 Muscicapa striata striata | reverse complement strand
AAGAAACTGGGAGGTTATGGTTTTTTTTTCAGAGGGAAAATTGCCCATGTTCGTAGCCAGGCAATTGGGCTGAGACTGGGCGTCTGGCAGCTAAAATTGGAACGGATCAGGATTTATACCAGACTAAAGATGCAACCTCTCAATATCTTCCTCCAAACTTGTATTAAGAAACTGGAAGGGTGTGGTTTATTTCAGAGTAAAATATCCAGAGTTTGTTTCCAGGGCCCTTGGCCTGAGACTGGGCGTTTGACAGCTCAAATTCCGAATGGATCAGGATTTCTCCCAGACTAAAGATTCCACCACTGAGAACCCTGGCTACTTTTGGAGAGACTGTATCTTCCTCCTAAATGGTATTAAGAAACTGGGAGGGTGTGGTTTTTACAGAGGAAAATGGCCAATGTTCATATCCAGGGCCCTTGGCCGGGCAGGCCATCTGAAACCTCAAATTCCGAATGGATCAGGATTTCTCCCAGACTAAAAATACTAACACTGAGAACTCTGGCTGTTCATGGAGAGCCAAAAGCCTCCTCTAAATGGATATCACAAAAGTGGTGAAGTGATCTTTATTTCACAGAGGAATAGGCACTTCTTTGCATGCAGGGGCATGGTCCTGAGACTGGGCTTCGGCCTGCTAAAATTCCAAACCCAATGTTTTCTTCCAGGTTAAAGATGCCAGCAGTTAGAAGCCTGGCTACTTTTGGAGAGGTCAACACTACCTCCAAACTGGTATTAAGAAACTGGGAGGGTGTGGTTTTTTTCAGAGGAAAATATCCAGTGTTCGTGTTGAGGGCAATGGGCCTGAGACTGGGCGTCTGAAACCTCAAATTCCGAAGGGATCAGGATTTCTCCCAGACTAAAAATGCCACCACTTAGAATCGTGGGTACCTCTGGAGAGACAATGTCTTCCTCCAAACTGGTATTAAGAAACTAGGAGGGTGTGGTTTTTTCAGAGGAAAACTTCCAGTGTTCGTGTTGAGGGCAATGGGCCTGAGACTGGGCGTCTGAGAGCTAAAATTCCGAACGGATCAGGATTTATCCCAGACTAAAGATGTCACCACTGAGAACCCTGGCTATTTTCGGAGAGACTGTATCTTCCCCTTAAATGGTAATAAGAAACTGGGACGGTGTGGTTTTTACAGAGGGAAAGTGGCCAATGTTCATATCCAGGGCGCTTGGCCAGATGCAGGCCGTCTGAAACCTCAAATTCCGAAGCAATCAGGATTTCTCCCAGACTAAAGACGCCACCATCATAACCATGGCTACTTTTGGAGAGACTGTATCTCTCTTTTAAAGTGTATTAAGAAACTGGGAGGGTGTTGTATTTTACAGAGGGAAAATTGCCAATGTTCATATCCAGGGGCCTCGGCCTGAGACCGGGAGTCGGAAACCACAAATTCCCGAAGCAATCAGGATTTCTCCCAGACTAAAAATGCCACCACTGAGAACCCTGGCTATTCATGGAGTGCCAAAAGCCTCCTCTAAATGAATATCACAAAAGCGGTGACGTGATCTTTATTTCACAGAGAAATAGGCCCTTCTTTGCATGCAGGGGCATGGTCCTGAGACTGGGCTTCGTCCTGCTAAAATTCCAAACCTAATGTTTTCTCCCAGACTAAAGATGCCAGCAGTTAGAAGCCTGGCTACAGTGGAGAGACCAACACTACCTCCAAACTGGTATTAAGAAACTGGGAGGGTATGGTTTTTTTCAGAGGGAAAATTGCCCATGTTCGTAGCCAGGGCAATGGGCCTGAGACTTGGCGTCTGAAATTTTAGATTCCGAAGCAATCAGAATTTCTCCCAAACTAAACATGCCACCGTATATAATCCTGGCTACTTTTGGAGAGACAATATCTTCCTCCAAACTTGTATTAAGAAACTGGGAGGGTGTGGTTTATTTCAGAGTAAAATGTCCAGTGTTCGTTTCCAGGGCCCTTGGCCTGAGACTGGGCGTTTGACAGCTCAAATTCCGAATGGATCAGGATTTCTCCCAGACTAAAGATGCCACCACTGAGAACCCTGGCTACTTCTGGATCGACTATATCTTCCTCCAAACTTGTATTAAGAAACCAGGAGGGTGTGGTTTTTTACAGAGGAAAATGTCCAGTGTTCGTTTCCAGGGCGCTTGGCATGAGACTGGGCGTCTGAAACGTCAGATTCCGAAGCAATCAGAATTTCTCCCAAACTAAACATGCCACCGTATATAATCCTGGCTACTTTTGGAGAGACAATATCTTCCTCCAAACTTGTATTAAGAAACTTGGAGGGTGTGGTTTATTTCAGAGTAAAATGTCCAGTGTTCGTTTCAGGGCCCTTGGCCTGAGACTGGGCGTTTGAAACCTCAAATTCCGAAGGGATCAGGATTTCTCCCAGACTAAAAGATGCCACCAGTTATAACCCTGGCTACTTTTGGAGAGACTGTATCTTCCTTTTAAAGTGTATTAGGAAACTGGAGGGTGTGATATTTTACAGAGGGAAAATGGCCAATGTTCATATCCAGGGCCTTGGCCTGACACCGGGCGTCTGAAACCTCAAATTCAAGCAATCAGGATATCTCCCAGACTGAAAATGCCGCCACTTAGAATCGTGGCTACTTCTGGATCGACAATGTCTTCCTCCAAACCTGTCTTAAGAAACTGGGAGGGTGTGGTCTTTTTCAGAGGAAAATGTCCAGTGTTCGTGTTCAGGGCAATGGGCCTGAGACTGGGCATCTGACAGCTAAAATTCCGAACGGATCAGGATTTCTCCCAGACAAAATTCCACCAGTGAGAACCCTGGCTACTTTCGAGAGACTGTATCTTCTTCCTGAATGGTATTAAGAAACTGGGAGGTTGTAGTTTTTACAGAGGGAAAATGGCCAATGTTCATATCCAGGGCCCTTGACCGGAGACAGACCGTCTGAAACCTCAAATCCTGAATGGATCAGGATTTCTCCCAGACTAAAAATACTAACACTGAGAACTCTGGCTATTCATGCAGAGCCAAAAGCCTCCTCTAAATAGATATCACAAAAGTGGTGAAGTGATGTTTATTTCACAGAGGAATAGTCCATTCTTTGCATGTAGGGGCATGGTCCTGAGACTGGGCTTCGCCTGCTAAAATTCCAAACCCAATGTTTTCTCCCAGACTAAAGATGCCAGCAGTTAGAAGCCTGGCTACTGTTGGAGAGGTCAACACTACCTCCAAACTGGTAGTAAGAAACTGGGATGGTGTGGTTTTGTTCAGAGGAAAATGTCCAGTGTTCGTGTGAGGGCAATGGGCCTGAAACTGGGCATCTGAAACCTCAAATTCGAAGGGATCAGGTTTTCTCCCAGACTAAAGATGCCACCACTTAGAATCGTGGGTACCTCTGGAGAGACTGTATCTTCTACATAAAGTATATTAAGAAACTGGGAGAGTGTGGTATTTTACAGAGGGAAAATTGCCAATGTTCATATCCAGGGCCCTTGGCCTGCGACAAGGCCTGAAACCTCAAATTCGAAGCAATCAGGATTTCTCCCAGACTAAAACTGCCACCACTTAGAATCGTGGCTACCTCTGGAGAGACAATGTCTTCCTCCAAACTTTTTTAAGAAACTGGGAGGGTGTGGTTTTTTTCAGAGGAAAATGTCCAGTGTTCGTGTTGAGGGCAATGGGCCTGAGACTGGGCGTCTGACAGCTAAAATTCGAACGGATCAGGATTTCTCCCAGACTAAAGATGCCACCACTGAGAAACCAGGCTACTTTCGGAGAGACTGTATCTTCCTCCTAAATGGTATTAAGAAACTGGGATGTTTTGGTTTTACAGAGGGAAAATGGCCAATGTTCATATCCAGGGCCCTTGGCCAGAGACAGGCCGTCTGAAACCTCAAATTCCGAATGGATCAGGATTTCTCCCAGACGAAAAATGCCACCACTGAGAACCCTGGCTGTGCATGGAGTGCCAAAAGCCTCCTAAATGGATATTACAAAAGTGGTGAAGTGATCTTTATTTCAAAGAAGAATAGGCCCTTCTTTGCATGCAGGGGCATGGTCCTGAGACTGGGCTTTGGCCTGCAAAATTCCAAACCCAATGTTTTCTTCCAGACTAAAGATGCCAGCAGTTAGAAGCCTCGCTACTGTTGGAGAGACCAACACTACCTCCAAACTGGTATTAAGAAACTGGGAGGGTATGGTTTTTTCAGAGGTAAAATTTCCCATGTTCATAGCCAGGGCAATGGGCCTGAGACTGGGCGTCTGAAACGTCAGATTCCGCATCAATCAGAATTTCTCCCAAACTAAACATGCCACCGTATATAATAATGGCTACTTTTGGAGACAATGTCTTCCTCCAAACTTGTAGTAAGAACACAGGAGAGTGTGGTTTTTACAGAGGGAAAATTGCCAATGTTCATATCCAGGGCCCTTGGTCTGAGACCGGCGTCTGAAACCTCAAATTCAAGCAATCAGGATTTCTCCCAGACTAAAAAACCACCACTTAGAATCCTGCCTACTTCTGGATCGACAATGTCTTCCTCCACACTTGTACTAAGAAACTGGGAGGGTGTGGTTTTTTTCAGAGGAAAATATCCAGAGTTCATGTCAGGTGCACAGGGCCCGCGATTGGGCGTCTGACAGGTAAAATTCGAACGGATCAGGGTTTCTCCCAGACTAAAGATGCCACCAATGAGAACCCTGGCTACTTTCTGAGAGACTGTATCTTCCTCCTAAATGGTGTTAAGAACCTGGGAGGTTGTGGTTTTACAGAGGAAAATGGCCAATGTTCATATCCAGGGCCCTTGGCATGAGACTGGGCGTCCGAAAGCTCAAATTCCAAAGCTATCAGGATTTCTCCCAGACTAAAACTGCCACCACTGAGAACCCTGGCTGTTCATGGAGTGCCAAAAGCCTCCTCTAAATGGATATTACACAAGTGGTGAAGTGATCTTTATTTCAAAGAGGAATAGGCCCTTCTTTGCATGCAGGGGCATGGTCCTGAGACTGGGCTTCGCCTGCTAAAATTCCAACCTAATGTTTTCTCCCAGACTAAAGATGCCAACAGTTAGAAGCCTGGCTACTTTTGGAGAGACCAACACTACCTCCAAACTGGTATTAAGAAACTGGGAGGGTATGGTTTTTTTCAGAGGAAAAATTGCCCATGTTCGTAGCCAGGGCAATGGGACTGAGACTGGGCATCTGAATCGTCAGATTCTAAAGCAATCAGAATTTCTCCCAAACTAAACATGCCACCGTATATAATCCTGGCTACTTTTTGGAGGGACAATATCTCCTCCAAACTTGTATTAAGAAACTGGGAGGGTGTGGTTTTTTCAGAGAAAATGTCCAGTGTTCGTGTCCAGGGCAATGGGCCTGAGACTGGGCGTCTGACAGCTAAAAATCCGAACGGATCAGGATTTCTCCCAGACTAAAGATGCCACCACTGAGAACCCTGGCTACTTCTGGATCGACTATATCTTCCTCCAAACTTGTATTAAGAAACCAGGAGGGTGTGGTTTTTTACAGAGGAAAGTGTCCAGTGTTCGTTTCCAGGGCGCTTGGCATGAGACTGGGCGTCTGAAACGTCAGATTCCGAAGCAATCAGAATTTCTCCGAAACTAAACATGCCACCGTATATAATCCTGGCTACTTTTGGAGAGACAATATCTTCCTCCAAACTTGTATTAAGAAACTTGGAGGGTGTGGTTTATTTCAGAGTAAAATGTCCAGTGTTCGTTTCCAGGGCCCTTGGCCTGAGACTGGGCGTTTGAAACCTCAAATTCCGAAGGGATCAGGATTTCTCCCAGACTAAAGATGCCACCAGTTATAACCCTGGCTACTTTTGGAGAGACTGTATCTTCCTTTTAAAGTGTATTAAGAAACTGGAGGGTGTGATATTTTACAGAGGGAAAATGGCCAATGTTCATATCCAGGGCCTTGGCCTGACACCGGCGTCTGAAACCTCAAATTCCGAAGCAATCAGGATATCTCCCAGACTGAAAATGCCGCCACTTAGAATCGTGGCTACTTCTGGATCGACAATGTCTTCCTCCAAACCTGTCTTAAGAAACTGGGAGGGTGTGGTCTTTTCAGAGGAAAATGTCCAGTGTTCGTGTTCAGGGCAATGGGCCTGAGACTGGGCATCTGACAGCTAAAATTCCGAACGGATCAGGATTTCTCCCAGACTAAAGATTCCACCAGCGAGAACCCTGGCTACTTTCGGAGAGACTGTATCTTCTTCCTGAATGGTATTAAGAAACTGGGAGGTTGTGGTTTTTTACAGAGGGAAAATGGCCAATGTTCATATCCAGGGCCCTTGACCGGAGACAGACCGTCTGAAACCTCAAATTCTGAATGGATCAGGATTTCTCCCAGACTAAAAATACTAACACTGAGAACTCTGGCTGTTCATGGAGAGCCAAAAGCCTCCTCTAAATGGATATCACAAAAGTGGTGAAGTGATCTTTATTTCACAGAGGAATAGTCCATTCTTTGCATGCAGGGGCATGGTCCTGAGACTGGGCTTCGGCCTGCTAAAATTCCAAACCCAATGTTTTCTCCCAGACTAAAGATGCCAGCAGTTAGAAGCCTGGCTACTGTTGGAGAGGTCAACACTACCTCCAAACTGGTATTAAGAAACTGGGATGGTGTGGTTTTGTTCAGAGGAAAATGTCCAGTGTTCGTGTTGAGGGCAATGGGCCTGAAACTGGGCGTCTGAAACCTCAAATTCGAAGGGATCAGGATTTCTCCCAGACTAAAGATGCCACCATTTTAACCATGGCTACTTTTGGAGAGACTGTATCTTCTACCTAAAGTGTATTAAGAAACTGGGAGGGTGTTGTATTTTACAGAGGGAAAATGGCCAATGTTCATATCCAGGGCCTCGGGCCTGAGACCGGGAATCTGAAACCTCAAATTCAAGCAATCAGGATTTCTCCCAGACTAAAAATGCCACCACTTAGAATCGTGGGTACCTCTGGAGAGACAATGTCTTCCTCCAAACTGGTATTAAGAAACTGGGAGGGTGTGGTTTTTTTCAGAGGAAAATGTCCAGTGTTCGTGTTGAGGGCAATGGGCCTGAGACTGGGCGTCTGACAGCTAAAATTCCGAATGGATCAGGATTTCTCCCAGACTAAAGATGTCACCACTGAGAACCCTGGCTACTTTCGGAGAGACTGTATCTTCCTCCTAAATGGTATTAAGAAACTGGGACGGTGTGGTTTTTTACAGAGGGAAAATGGCCAATGTTCATATCCAGGGCGCTTGGCCAGAGGCAGGCCGTCTGAAACCTCAAATTCCGAAGCAATCAGGATTTCTCCCAGACTAAAACTGCCACCACTGAAAACCCTGGCTGTTCATGGAGTGCCAAAAGCCTCCTCTAAATGGATATCACAAAAGTGGTGAAGTGATCTTTATTTCACAGAGAAATAGGCCCTTCTTTGCATGCAGGGGCATGGTCCTGAGACTGGGCTTCGGCCTGCTAAAATTCCAAACCTAATGTTTTCTCCCAGACTAAAGATGCCAGCAGTTAGAAGCCTGGCTACTGTTGGAGAGACCAACACTACCTCCAAACTGGTATTAAGAAACTGGGAGGGTGTGGTTTTTTACAGAGGGAAAATGGCCAATGTTCATATCCAGGGCCCTTGGCCGGAGGCAGGCCGTCTGAAACCTCAAATTCCGAATGGATCAGGATTTCTCCCAGACTAAAAATACTAACACTGAAAACCTGGCTGTTCATGGAGTGCCAAAAGCCTCCTCTAAATGGATATCACAAAAGTGGTGAAGTGATCTTTATTTCACAGAGGAATAGGCACTTCTTTGCATGCAGGGGCATGGTCCTGAGACTGGGCTTCGGCCTGCTAAAATTCCAAACCCAATGTTTTCTCCCAGACTAAAGATGCCAGCAGTTAGAAGCCTGGCTACTGTTGGAGAGACCAACACTACCTCCAAACTGGTATTAAGAAACTGGGAGGGTATGGTTTTTTTCAGAGGGAAAATTGCCCATGTTCGTAGCCAGGGCAATTTTTGGAGAGACAATATCTTCCTCCAAACTTGTATTAAGAAACTGGGAGGGTGTGGTTTATTTCAGAGTAAAATGTCCAGTGCTTGTTTCCAGGGCCCTTGGCCTGAGACTGGGCGTTTGACAGCTGAAATTCCGAATGGATCAGGATTTCTCCCAGACTAAAGATTCCACCACTGAGAACCCTGGCTACTTTTGGAGAGACTGTATCTTCCTCCTAAATGGTATTAAGAAACTGGGAGGGTGTGGTTTTTTACAGAGGGAAAATGGCCAATGTTCATATCCAGGGCGCTTGGCCAGAGGCAGGCCGTCTGAAACCTCAAATTCCGAAGCAATCAGGATTTCTCCCAGACTAAAACTGCCACCACTGAAAACCCTGGCTGTTCATGGAGTGCCAAAAGCCTCCTCTAAATGGATATCACAAAAGTGGTGAAGTGATCTTTATTTCACAGAGAAATAGGCCCTTCTTTGCATGCAGGGGCATGGTCCTGAGACTGGGCTTCGGCCTGCTAAAATTACAAACCTAATGTTTTCTCCCAGACTAAAGATGCCAGCAGTTAGAAGCCTGGCTACTGTTGGAGAGACCAACACTACCTCCAAACTGGTATTAAGAAACTGGCTACTTTTGGAGAGACAATATCTTCCTCCAAACTTGTATTAAGAAACTGGGAGGGTGTGGTTTATTTCAGAGGAAAATGTCCAGTGCTTGTTTCCAGGGCCCTTGGCCTGAGACTGGGCGTTTGACAGCTGAAATTCCGAATGGATCAGGATTTCTCCCAGACTAAAGATTCCACCACTGAGAACCCTGGCTACTTTTGGAGAGACTGTATCTTCCTCCTAAATGGTATTAAGAAACTGGGAGGGTGTGGTTTTTACAGAGGGAAAATGGCCAATGTTCATATCCAGGGCCCTTGGCCGGAGACAGGCCGTCTGAAACCTCAAATTCCGAATGGATCAGGATTTCTCCCAGACTAAAATGCTAACACTGAGAACTCTGGCTGTTCATGGAGAGCCAAAAGCCTCCTCTAAATGGATATCACAAAAGTGGTGAAGTGATCTTTATTTCACAGAGGAATAGGCACTTCTTTGCATGCAGGGGCATGGTCCTGAGACTGGGCTTCAGCCTGCTAAAATTCCAAACCCAATGTTTTCTTCCAGGTTAAAGATGCCAGCAGTTAGAAGCCTGGCTACTGTTGGAGAGGTCAACACTACCTCCAAACTGGTATTAAGAAACTGGGATGGTGTGGTTTTTTTCAGAGGAAAATGTGAAGTGATCTTTATTTCACAGAGAAATAGGCCCTTCTTTGCATGCAGGGGCATGGTCCTGAGACTGGGCTTCGGCCTGCTAAAATTCCAAACCTAATGTTTTCTCCCAGACTAAAGATGCCAGCAGTTAGAAGCCTGGCTACTGTTGGAGAGACCAACACTACCTCCAAACTGGTATTAAGAAACTGGGAGGTATGGTTTTTCAGAGGGAAAATTGCCCATGTTCGTAGCCAGGGCAATGGGCCTGAGACTGGGCGTCTGAAACCTCAGATTCCTAAGCAATCAGAATTTCTCCCAAACTAAACATGCCACCGTATATAATCCTGGCTACTTTTGGAGAGACAATATCTTCCTCCAAACTTGTATTAAGAAACTGGGAGGGTGTGGTTTATTTCAGAGTAAAATGTCCAGTGCTTGTTTCCAGGGCCCTTGGCCTGAGACTGGGCGTTTGAAAGCTGGAATTCGAATGGATCAGGATTTCTCCCAGACTAAAGATGCCACCAGTTAGAACCCTGGCTACTTTTGGAGAGACTGTATCTTCCTTTTAAAGTGTATTAAGAAACTGGGAGGGTGTGGTATTTTACAGAGGGAAAATGGCCAATGTTCATATCCAGGGCCTTGGCCTGAGACCGGGCGTCTGAAACCTCAAATTCCGAAGCAATCAGAATATCTCCCAGACTAAAAATGCCACCACTTAGAATCGTGGCTACTTCTGGATCGACAATGTCTTCCTCCAAACTTGTATTAAGAAACTGGGAGGGTGTGGTTTTTTTCAGAGGAAAATGTCCAGTGTTCGTGTTCAGGGCAATGGGCCTGAGACTGGGCATCTGACAGCTAAAATTCCGAACGGATCAGGATTTCTCCCAGACTAAAGATTCCACCACTGAGAACCCTGGCTACTTTTGGAGAGACTGTATCTTCCTCCTGAATGGTATTAAGAAACTGGGAGGGTGTGGTTTTTTACAGAGGGAAAATGGCCAATGTTCATATCCAGGGCCCTTGGCCGGAGACAGGCCGTCTGAAACCTCAAATTCCGAATGGATCAGGATTTCTCCCAGACTAAAAATACTAACACTGAGAACTCTGGCTGTTCATGGAGAGCCAAAAGCCTCCTCTAAATGGATATCACAAAAGTGGTGAAGTGATCTTTATTTCACAGAGGAATAGGCCATTCTTTGCATGCAGGGGCATGGTCCTGAGACTGGGCTTCGGCCTGCTAAAATTCCAAACCCAATGTTTTCTCCCAGACTAAAGATGCCAGCAGTTACAAGCCTGGCTACTGTTGGAGAGGTCAACACTACCTCCAAACTGGTATTAAGAAACTGGGAGGGTATGGTTTTTTTTCAGAGGGAAAATTGCCCATGTTCGTAGCCAGGGCAATGGGCCTGAGACTGGGCGTCTGAAACCTCAAATTCCGAAGCAATCAGAATTTCTCCCAAACTAAACATGCCACCGTATATAATCCTGGCTACTTTTGGAGAGACAATATCTTCCTCCAAACTTGTATTAAGAAACTGGGAGGGTGTGGTTTATTTCAGAGTAAAATGTCCAGTGCTTGTTTCCAGGGCCCTGGGCCTGAGACTGGGCGTTTGACAGCTAAAATTCCGAATGGATCAGGATTTCTCCCAGACTAAAGATTCCACCACTGAGAACCCTGGCTGCTTTTGAAGAGACTCTATCTTCCTCCTAAATGATATTAGGAAACTGGGAGGTGTGGTTTTTTACAGAGGGAAAATGGCCAATGTTCATATCCAGGGCCCTTGGCCAGAGTCTGGCCATCTGAAACCTCAAATTCGAATGGATCAGGATTTCTCCCAGACTAAAAATGCCACCACTGAGAACCCTGGCTGTTCATGGAGTGCCAAAAGCCTCCTCTTAATGGATATCACAAAAGTGGTGAAGTGATCTTTATTTCACAGAGAAATAGGCCCTTCTTTGCATGCAGGGGCATGGTCCTGAGACTGGGCTTCGGCCTGCTAAAATTCCAAACCTAATGTTTTCTCCCAGACTAAAGATGCCAGCAGTTAGAAGCCTGGCTACTGTTGGAGAGACCAACACTACCTCCAAACTGGTATTAAGAAACTGGGATGGTGTGGTTTTTTTTCAGAGGGAAAATTGCCCATGTTCGTAGCCAGGGCAATGGGCCTGAGACTGGGCGTCTGAAACCTATAATTCGGAAGGGATCAGGATTTCTCCCAGACTAAAGATGCCACCACTGAGAACCCTGGCTACTTTTGGAGAGACTGTATCTTCCTCCTAAATGGTATTAAGAAACTGGGGGTGTGGTTTTTACAGAGGGAAAATGGCCAATGTTCATATCCAGGGCCCTTGGCCGGAGACAGGCATCTGAAACCTCAAATTCCCAATGGATCAGGATTTCTCCCAGACGAAAAATACCAACACTGAGAACTCTGGCTGTTCATGGAGAGCCAAAAGCCTCCTCTAAATCGATATTACAAAAGTGGTGAAGTGATCTTAATTTCCCAGAGGAATAGGCCCTTCATTGCATGCAGGGGCATGGTCCTGAGATTCGGCTTCGGCCTGCTAAAATTCCAAACCTAATGTTTTCTCCCAGACTAAAGATGCCAGCATTTAGAAGCCTGGCTACTGTTGGAGAGATCAACACTACCTCCAAACTGGTATTAAGAAACTGGGATGGTGTGGTTTTGTTCAGAGGAAAATGTCCAGTGTTCGTGTTGAGGCCAATGGGCCTGAAACTGGGCGTCTGAAACCTGAAATTCTGAAGCGATCCGGATTTCTCCCAGACTAAAAATGCCACCACTTAGAATTGTGGCTACTTCTGGAGGGACAATATCTTCCTCCAAACTTGTATTAAGAAACTGGGAGGGTGTGGTTTTTTTCAGAGTAAAATGTCCAGTGTTCGTGTTGAGGGCAATGGGCCTGAGACTGGGCGTTTGACTGCTAAAATTCTTAACGGATCAGGATTTCTCCCAGACTAAAGATGCCACCACTGAGAACCCTGGCTACATTTGGAGAGACTGTATCTTACTCCTAAATGGTATTAAGAAACTGGGAGGTTGTGGTTTTTTACAGAGGGAAAATGGCTAATGTTCATATCCAGGGCCTTGGGCATGAGACTGGGCGTCCGAAACCTCAAATTCTGAAGCAATCAGTATTTCTCCCAGACTAAAAATGCCATCACTTAGAATCGTGGGTACCTCTGGAGAGACAATGTCTTCCTCCAAACTTGTAGTAAGAAACTGGGAGGGTGTGGATTTTTACAGAGGGAAAATTGCCAATGTTCATATCCAAGGCCCTTGGCCTGAGACTGGGCGTCTGAAACCTCAAATTCAAGCAATCAGGATTTTCCCAGACTTAAAATGCCACCATTTAAAATCGTGGGTACCTCTGGAGAGACAATGTCTTCCTCCAAACTTGTAGTAAGAAACTGGGAGGGTATTGTTTTTCAGAGGGAAATTGCCCATGTTCATAGCCAGGGCAATGGGCCTGAGACTGGGCGTCTGAAAAGTCAGATTTGAAGCAATCAGAATTTCTCCCAAACTAAACATGCCACCGTATATAATCCTGGCTACTTTTGGAGAGACAATATCTTCCTCCAAACTGGTATTAAGAGACTGGGAGGGTGTGGTTTATTTCAGAGTAAAATGTCAGTGTTCGATTCCAGGGCCCTTGGCGTGAGACTGGGCGTTTGACAGCTCAAATTCTGAATGGATCAGGATTTCTCCCAGACTAAAGATGCATCCACTGAGAACCCTGGCTACTTTTGGAGAGACTGTATCTTCCTCCTAAATGATATTAAGAAACTGGGAGGGTGTGATTTTTTAGAGAGGGAAAATGGCCAATGTTAATATCCAGGGCCCTTGGCATGAGACTGGGCGTCAAGCTCAAATTCCAAAGCAATCAGGATTTCTCCCAGACTAAAACTGCCACCACTGAGAACCCTGGCTGTTCATGGAGTGCCAAAAGCCTCCTCTAAATGGATATTACACAAGTGGTGAAGTGATCTTTATTTCACAGAGGAATAAGCCCTTCTTTGCATGCAGGGGCATGGTCCTGAGACAGGGTTTGGCCTGCTAAAATTCCAAACCTAATGTTTTCTCCCAGACTAAAGATGCCAGAATTTAGAAGCCTGGCTACTGCTGGAGAGATCAACACTACCTCCAAACTGGTATTAAGAAACTGGGATGGTGTGGTTCTATTCAGAGGAAAAGGTCCAGTGTTCGTGTTCAGGGCAATTGGCCTGAAACTGGGTGTCTGAAACCTCAAATTCGAAGGGATCAGGATTTCTCCCAGATTAAAGATGCCACCGCTTAGAATCCTGGCTACTTCTGGATCGACAGTGTCTTCCTAAAAACTTGTATTAAGAAACTGGGAGGGTGTGGTTTTGTTCAGAGGAAAATGTCAGTGTTCGTGTCCAGGGCAATGGGCCTGAGACTGGGCGACTGACAGCTATAATTCCGAACGGATCAGGATTTCTCCCAGAGTAAAGATGCCACCACTGAGAACCCTGGCTACTTTTGGAGAGACTGTATCTTCCTCCTAAATGGTATTAAGAAACTGGGAGGGTGTGGTTTTTACAGAGGGAAAATGGCCAATGTTCATATCCAGGGCCTTTGGCCTGCGACCGGGCGTCTGAAACCTCAAATTCTGAAGCAATCCGGATTTCTCCCAGACTAAAAATGCCACCACTTAGAATCGTGGCTACTTCTGGAGGGACAATATCTTCCTCCAAACTTGTATTCAGGAACTGGGAGGTGTGGTTTTCAGAGTAAAATGTCCAGTGTTCGTGTTGAGGGCAATGGGCCTGAGACTGGGCGTCTGACAGCTAAAATTCGAACGGATCAGGATTTCTCCCAGACTAAAGATGCCACCACTGAGAACCCTGGCTACTTTTGGAGAGACTCTATCTTCCTCCTAAATGGTATTAAGAAACTGGGAGGGTGTGGTTTTTACAGAGGGAAAATGGCCAATGTTCATATCCAGGGTCCTTG
>JAREIS010002983.1:0-13175 GCA_030060385.1 Muscicapa striata striata | reverse complement strand
AGTCCTTGATTTGAAACAATTATAACACTCGGAGGGGGTGACATTGATTTCTCTATTTCAAAGGAGAACTTCTGCCGTTTTTTGGCAGAACCCTGTCCTAAAACCAAGACAGATTTTGGCGCCCAACGTGGGGCATTAAAAGGCGAGTTAAGAGAGGAGTAGCAGCTCTTAAGCGGCAACATGTTGTCTAGTTTAATCTGGTTTGAGCTCCATGTGGTCACAGATATTTCTCTCCCATTTGCAAGCCCTTTTTTGAATATGGGCCCCCTCACCAAATTTATTGTAGCTATGATCCGATTTGTGTTTTGATTGATTTTGTCAGGAATTCATGGGTTTTTAATTTTTCTGAAATTTGCCACATGGATCCTGAGCTATCGTACTTAACTGCGTGTTTCTGGGGTTATTTCAACAATGGTACTTACTGTGAGGCAATAAATGCAAGGGAAATTTTCTCCCAACCTGTCACCCAGTTTTTTAAGGCTACCCCACCAGTTTTCAAGGATTTCAGATTTGCTTTAATTGCTAGTATTATTATTCCGTGGCTGGTGTTGCTGATGGGCCTGCTTTACTTAGCATTCAGAAACAAGGGAATACTGGCTTGAATAACAACCGTAAAACATGCTGCCCCAGACCCTGCCCCTGTCCCAGAGACTAGAGATGCTGCCCCAGAGCCTGCCCCTGTCCCAGAGAATAGAGGATGCTGCCCCAGAGCCTGTGTCCCTGAGCCCACTGCAGAAATGAACCAGCCAGAGCCTGGGTGGGGGTTCACAGCCCACTGAGAAATGAACCAGCCAGAGTGGGTGGGGGTTCTAGCAGGAAGGAGATAAGGAGACATGGGCCAGGTCTTGAAGGAGCACTTTTCCCAGCTAGTGAGAAACCCTCCCCTGCCCTAAAGAAGGAGAGTCTGATGGTGCTGCAGTGAAACCCATAGATGTTACATCTGTCCAGGTTCCAGCTGGATCACAGGGGCAGCCACAGCCAGCAGCAGTTGCCCCTGTGGAAACTAGGAAATCTAAGATTAAAACAAAGCACCTAGATAGTGGGGATCAGCCAGGAGGGTCCTCACAGTCAGCAAAAGAGCCAGAGGTTGAGATTGTCACCAAGTCTCTCTCATATGACACTCTCCGTAACCTGCGAAAAGACATTGTGCGACGGGGCCGTGAGCCTTTTACAACCGGGTTACTTCGTGTCTGGGACCTTATAGGGAGAGGTGTACAACTGGATGGCACTGAGGCCAGGAATTTGGGATCCTTGTCCCAGGACTCAGGTGTGGACCAGACATTCGTAAGGGAGCAAGGCCTCCTTTCCCTTTGGGAACAGCTTCTAATGAGTGTGAGAGAGAAGTTTATCCACAAAGAGAGAATGCAGGAGCACCACCATAGAATGCGCTGGAAGACCATTGATGAAGGGATCCAGCAGCTGAGGGAAGTGGCAGTATTAGAGGTACTCTTTGGGATGGATGGACAGCATGACAATGACCCTGACAAGGTCAGGTGCACAGGGCAGATGTTGTGGGATCTGGCAACCCTGGGGCCATCTGAATTTACTACCTACATTGCACTGATTAGGGCTGATGACCACCGAGAGACAGTAGGTTCTGTTGCCAGCAAGCTCAGAAATTTTGACAGTATGATTAATGGCCCAGTGCAGGCCAAGGTCTCTGCTGTGGCCAGGGACCTCCAACAGGTCCAAGAGGAGATGAAGGGGATGAGAGGGTTGAAAGGAGAGGTGAGGGAGATTATAAGGGAGGAGATAAGGAAGATCAATGCAGCACCAGTACGAGTCACAGGCCCCAAATCTCACACCCAACGCCCCCCAGCTAGGGACAGAGGATACCCCTCACGAACTGACCTGTGGTTCTTCCTGCGAGACCATGAGGAAGACATAGAAAAATGAGATGGGAAGCCCACTTCTGTCCTGGCAGCACGGGTGCGTCAGCTCAGGGAGGGAAATGCCAACCGAGAGAACCGCGCTAAAATGAAGGTAGCCTCGACCTCCCACAACCAAGGTGCAGGGTACTACAGAAGGGAGGATGATCTGTCAGATCCCCTGGAAGGGACCTCCACTATGTATGCCCAAGAAGGAAATAATAACCAGGGCTAGAGGGGCCCTGCCTCTAGCCAGGGAGAGGCATGGGATAACAGGATCTACTGGGTAGTGTGGGTGCGATGGCCTGGCAAATCAAAGCCACAGAAACATAGAATGTTAGTTGATACTGGTTCAGAATGCACCCTGATACCATCAGAACATGTGGGGAAGGTACCTGTTTCCATTGTTGAGGTGACAGGGGGATCACAGGAATTTACTTTGCTGGAAGCTGAGATTAGCCTAACAGGGAAGGGGTAGCAGAAACATCCAATTGTAACTGGCCCAGGGGCACCGTGCATTCTAGGCATAGACTTCCTCAGGAATGGCTACTACAAAGATCCAAGGAGATTCAGGTGAGCTTTTGGAATAGCTGCTGTATCGGCAGAGAGTATTAAGCAGTTGAACACCTTGCCTGGACTGTCAGAAAATCCATCTGCAGTGGGACTCCTGAAAGTGACAGAGCAACAGGTACCAATTGCCACCATGACAGTGCACCGCCGGCAGTACCGGACAAATCGAGATGCTGTGATCCCCATCCACAAGATGATCCGTGAGCTGGAGAGCCAAGGGGTGGTCAGCAAAACCCACTCACCCTTCAACAGCCCCATCTGGCCCGTGCGCAAGTCTGAGGGGGAATGGAGATTGACTGTGGACTATCGTGCCTTGAATGAAGTGACTCCACCACTGAGCGCAGCCATGCCGGACATGCTAGAGCTGCAGTACGAGCTAGAGTCCAAGGCAGCGAAGTGGTATGCTACCATTGACATTGCCAATGCATTTTTCTCCATTCCTTTGGCAGCAGAGTGCAGGCCTCAGTTTGCTTTCACCTGGAGGGGTGTGCAGTACACCTGGAACCGACTGCCCCAGGGGTGAAAACACAGCCCTACCATCTGCCATGGGCTGATCCAGGCTGCACTAGAAAAAGGTGAAGCCCCAGAACATTTGCAATACATTGATGACATCATTGTGTGAGGGAACACGGCAACAGAGGTATTTGAGAAGGGAGAGAAAATCATCCAGATTTTGCTGGAAGCTGGCTTTGCCATCAAGAAAAGCAAAGTCAAAGGACCTGCTCGAGAGATCCAGTTCCTGGGAGTGAAGTGGCAAGACAGACGGCGCCAGGTCCCCACTGAGGTCATCAATAAGATCACTGCAATGTCAGCACCAACAAGCAAGAAGGAAACACAAGCTTTCCTAGGTGCCATAGGCTTTTAGAGAATGCATATCCCTGAATACAGCCAGATTGTGAGCCCTCTCTACCTAGTCACCCGCAAGAAAAATGATTTCCACTGGAGCCCTGAACAGCAGCAAGCCTTCGCCCAGATCAAGCAAGAGATCGCTCATGCTGTAGCCCTTGACCCAGTCAGAACAGGACCAGAAGTAAAGAATGTTCTCTACTCTGCAGCCGGGAACCATGGTCTGTCCTGGAGCCTTTGGCAGAAGGTGCCTGGTGAAACTCGAGGCCGACCCCTGGGATTCTAGAGCAGAGGTTACAGAGGTTCTGAAGCCAATTACACTCCGACGGAGAAGGAAATCTTAGCTGCCTATGAAGGAGTTCAAGCTGCCTCAGAGGTAATTGGCACAGAAGCACAACTTCTCCTGGCACCCTGACTGCCAGTGCTGGGGTGGATGTTCAAAGGAAAGGTTCCTTCTACCCACCATGCCACCGATGCCACATGGAGCAAGTGGATTGCCCTCATCACGCAGCGCGCCCGCATTGGTAACCCAAATCGCCCTGGGATTTTGGAGATAATTACAAACTGGCCAGAAAGTGAAGATTTTGGTCTTGCCGAGGAGGAAGAGCAGAAGCAAGTGACCCGAGCTAAAGAAGCCCCACCGTACAACCAGCTGCCAGCAGATGAAACGTGCTACGCTCTTTTCACCGACGGTTCCTGTCGCATCGTGGGAATGAATCGGAAGTGAAAAGCAGCCCTATGGAGCCCCACACGACAGGTTGCACAAGCTACCGAAGGAGAAGGTGGATCAAGCCAACTTGCTGAACTCAAAGCTGTTCAGCTGGCCTTGGACATTGCTGAGAGAGAGAAATGGCCAAAGCTCTACCTCTACACTGATTCATGGATGGTAGCCAATGCTCTGTAAAGCTGGCTGGAAAGGTGGAAAAATGCTGACTGGCAACGTAGAAGAAAGCCAATCTGGGCTGCTGATGAGTGGAAAGACATTGCCACTCAGATAGAGAAGCTACCTGTGAAAGTCCGCCATGTGGATGCCCATGTTCCCAAAAGTCGGGCTAGTGAAGAACACCAGCACAACGAGCGGGTAGATCAGGCTGCACAGATAGAAGTGTCAAAGATAGACTTAGATTGGGAACACAAGGGAGAATTGTTCCTGGCTCGATGGGCCCATGATGCCTCAGGTCATCAGGGCAGAGACGCCACCTATAAGTGGGCACGAGACCGAGGGGTGGATCTAACCATAGACAGTATTTCCCAGGTTATCCATGACTGTGAGACGTGTGCTGCCATCAAGCAAGCCAAGCGGGTGAAGCCCCTCTGGTATGGTGGGCGATGGTCCAAATACAAGTACGGAGAGGCCTGGCAAATTAGCTACATCACACTGCCTCAAACCCGCCAAAGCAAGCGCTACGTGCTGACCATGGTAGAAGCCACCACTGGGTGGTTAGAGACCTGCCCTGTGCCCCACGCTACTGCTAGGAACACCATCCTGGGCCTGGAAAAACAAGTCCTTTAGAGACATGGTACCCCTGAGAGAATTGAGTCAGACAATGGGACTCATTTCAAAAATAGCCTTGTTAGCACCTAGGCTAAAGAACATAGCATTGAGTGGGTGTACCATATTCCCTACCATGCACCAGCAGCTAGGAAAGTCGAACGGTGCAATGGCCTGCTTAAAACCACCTTAAAAGCACTTAGTGGGGGGACTTTTAAGAACTGAGAGATTAATTTACCAAAGGCCACATGGTTAGTGAATACCCGAGGTTCCACTAACCGAGCAAGTCCTGCCCAATCTGAGCCTTTGGGAACACCAGATGGAGATAAGGTCCCAGTGGTACACCTGAGAAGCATGTTAGGGAAAACTGTTTGGGTGAACTCTGCCTCCAGCAAAAACAATCCTGTTCGTGGGGTGGTTTTCGCTCAAGGACCAGGTTGCACTTGGTGGGTGATGCAAAAGGATGGAGAGACCCGATGCATCCCCCAAGGAGACCTTGTTCTAGGGTGAATTATCTATGATACTGTGCCTGTAACTGCCTGTATGTATATGATTTAAAGGTTTTTAATTTGCTGTAACATGTTAGCATGGGAAAAATTCGGGGTGGATAATGTTGAAGGTTGGGATTATGTTTCTTCCATGTATGAGTGGGGAGAATTTTTCCCATTGTAATGCTAACAGAACCCGCCGGCTGTGCCCAGGGTTTGTGATGGCCCTGGACGGGCGGGTGGGTGGGACCGGAGCTACCCGGAGGGGGATGCGGACTTCCGGGAAGGGGGGAGCTACTCAGGGAGCACGAGGCTTCTGGAGAGCCCCGGCTGTTTTCCGGGAGAGAGAGGGGGAGGGGGAACTTCTCCAGTCTGCTCGGCGGTGTGAGGAGGTAGGAGACCCGGGGGCCGGCTGCATTCAGCTGCCCAGCATCTGCCCTGCTACCTCGGAGGCACTGCAGACTACCAAAGACCAAATACTTCCTACCTCTGGGAATATAACTGCTCATCTGGACACAGGACCGGAGCAAAGAGCTCCCACCTGAGCCAGCCCGGCCGCGGCTGTTCCACTCCACCTCCCTGGCTCCCGCCTGCGCCTGCAGCTGTGCCGGCCCTGCTACAGTTACATCCCCAAGAACGGACACAGACCGAGTGTGTCCGCGTCTAAGAAAGGACTACAACTGACTTTTTCTTCTGTTTTTCGTCGGTAATTTTAATAATTACTGTTGTTTTCTACTTGTGCTGTGAGTTAGAGTAGTAAAGAGCTGTTACTTTTACCTCCTTATCTCCGCCTTGAGTCCTTGATTTGAAACAATTATAACACTCGGAGGGGGGTGACATTGATTTCTCTATTTCAAAGGAGAACTTCTGCCGTTTTTTGGCAGAACCCTGTCCTAAAACCAAGACACAGCCCAAAAATCCCCTCCAAGGTGTTCCCCATCTCTGATCTCTCCACTTTGGGATTCCAGAGATTTCCCTTCCCTGGGATGATGGGGCCCAATGGCTCCAGGGGTTCCCCCTTCTCCAGAGTCCTGCTTAAGGACAATCCAGGGGCATCTGGGGGTCCATGGGGTCCCTTCTTCACTGATGCCTCACTTTGAGATCCCTGGGATCCCAGGGGTCCCTCCTCTCCAGACTCCCCCCTTTCCAGGCTGCCAGGGGCCCCCCAGCTCCGGGATCACCCCTCTCTGCTCTCCCTGCTCTGGAGGTCCCAGGGGTTCCTCTCCTCTGCTCTCCCAGGGGTCCCCAGCACCAATGTCCTCCCCCTGCCGATACTGGGCAATGGCCACACGGACCCCCAAAAATCCCCCCAAGGGGCTCAGCTTTGGGGTCCTGCAAGATCCAAACAAACACACAGAAAAAAACCTCCCAGGGATTCCAGACGATATTTGGGGCTCAATTCTGCAATCTGGGAGCTCAAAACACACCCCAATAAAAAAACCCTCTCAGGGACCCCCCGATAGATTTGGGATGAGCTTTCCCTCCCCTTCCCCTGCAGGGTGCGCTGGGGGCGATGGTCCCGTGGCCGGGGGTGCTGCGGCCACAGGGGGCACTGGAACCTCCTGTTTCTCCTTCTTTGCCTGCTCCTGCTCCTTCTCTTACTGCTCCTTCTTTTCTTGTCTCCCTCCTCCTCCTGCTGCTCCTCCTCCTTCCCAATCCCACCTCCTCCCCTGTTTCTGCGCTCTGCATATTTAGCGGGGAGAACCTTGCTTGTTTTTAGAACTAGAACAAAGATCCCAGATGGAACAAGCCTTGCTGGTTTTAGTCAGAAGCATCAGTGACTAAAGATCATGTTTCCTTTGGTTTTGTCCCATCCTTGCTCCTCTTCAGTGTTCAGGCTGGACTATGGGGTGTCCTTGTTTGCTGCATTTTGGGAATTCCTCTTGGATCCTTTGGGCAGTTGGCTGTGCCCTGGGAGGATTCTTTGTGCTCCTTTGTGACACAGGAGAACCTTCCAAGCGGTTTTTGCATGAGCTGCTGCTGTGGTGTCACAGGAACGTTGCCCCATGCCAGCGGTGTTCCCATTGCTGTGGGACACAGAGGCCTCAGTGCCCAGAGCGGCTCTGGGTGCTGCTGATTGCTGGAGGATCCTCCTGCCCGAGGCATTCCCAGCAGCCAGCCCAGCCCTGACGTGTCCTTCTGTGCTTGCAGGGGCACAGCCTGCAGACGTGTGCAGTGCAGCCACACTGATCCAGCAAGTGGCTGCTGCAGTTTGCACTCTGTACCCTGTGCCTTATTCGGGGTATTTTCTAACCCACTTGGCAAGTAAGTCGAGTTTTTCCTCGGTGCAGCATCTGTGGCTTTGGGCTTGCTGTGTGCTTTCTGTTCTCCTCTGGACCTGAGCTGACTCTGTAACCCAATTGCCATGAAGACACCGTTGGTTTGGGAGAGCTCCTGCCAGCAGCTGCAGCTGTAAAGGGGGTGTCTGCAGCCAGCCAGGCGTTTGCAGTGAGGCCTGGGGGGTTCTGTTCCCTCAAGCAGGGCGTCTGTGGCACTGGAGCCTGGAACTGCCCCGTTTGCTGCTCCAGCCAAGAACTGACACAGCCCAGCATTTTGTGCTGTTCTCTTGCTTGCTCTGGGAAGGGACTGTGGCTCCTGCAGGGATGCTGTGAAAGCAAAATGCTCTCTTGGGCTTGCCTTGCTCCGTGGCATTTCCCACCACAGGCAATTCTTTTCCTACCAGCATCTGGTTCACGTTCCCTCTCCCATGGCAGGGCACCTCCTGTGTGGATCCCAAGGGGCCCAATGGCTCAGGGGTTCCCCCTTCTCCAGAGTCCTGCTTAAGGACAATCCAGGGGCATCTGGGGGTCCATGGGGTCCCTTCTTCACTGATGCCTCACTTTGAGATCCCTGGGATCCCAGGGTCCCTCCTCTCCAGACTCCCCCCCTTTCCAGGCTGCCAGGGGCCCCCAGCTCCGGGATCACCCCTCTCTGCTCTCCCTGCTCTGGAGGTCCCAGGGGTTCCTCTCCTCTGCTCTCCCAGGGGTCCCCAGCACCAATGTCCTCCCCTGCCGATACTGGGCAATGGCCACACGGACCCCAAAAATCCCCCAAGGGGCTCAGCTTTGGGGTCCTGCAAGATCCAAACAAACACACAGAAAAAAACCTCCCAGGGATTCCAGACGATATTTGGGGCTCAATTCTGCAATCTGGGAGCTCCAAACACACCCCAATAAAAAAACCCTCTCAGGGACCCCCGATAGATTTGGGATGAGCTTTCCCTCCCTGCTCCCCTGCAGGGTGCGCTGGGGGCGATGGTCCCGTGGCCTGGGGTGCTGCGGCCACAGGGGGCACTGGAACCTCCTGTTTCTCCTTCTTTGCCTGCTCCTGCTCCTTCTCTTACTGCTCCTTCTTTTCTTGTCTCCCTCCTCCTCCTGCTGCTCCTCCTCCTTCCCAATCCCACCTCCTCCCCTGTTTCTGCGCTCTGCATATTTAGAGGAGAACCTTGCTTGTTTTAGAACTAGAACAAAGATCCCAGATGGAACAAGCCTTGCTGGTTTTAGTCAGAAGCATCAGTGACTAAAGATCATGTTTCCTTTGGTTTTGTCCCATCCTTGCTCCTCTTCAGTGTTCAGGCTGGACTATGGGGTGTCCTTGTTTGCTGCATTTTGGGAGTTCCTCTTGGATCCTTTGGGCAGTGGGCTGTGCCCTGGGAGGATTCTTTGTGCTCCTTTGTGACACAGGAGAACCTTCCAAGCGGTTTTTGCATGAGCTGCTGCTGTGGTGTCACAGGAACGTTGCCCCATGCCAGCGTGTTCCCATTGCTGTGGGACACAGAGGCCTCAGTGCCCAGAGCGGCTCTGGGTGCTGCTGATTGCCGGAGGATCCTCCTGCCCGAGGCATTCCCAGCAGCCAGCCCAGCCCTGACGTGTCCTTCTGTGCTTGCAGGGCACAGCCTGCAGACGTGTGCAGTGCAGCCACACTGATCCAGCAAGTGGCTGCTGCAGTTTGCACTCTGTACCCTGTGCCTTATTCGGGGTATTTTCTAACCCACTTGGCAAGTCAGTCGAGTTTTTCCCTCGGTGCAGCATCTGTGGCTTTGGGCTTGCTGTGTGCTTTCTGTTCTCCCTCTGGACCTGAGCTGACTCTGTAACCCAATTGCCATGAAGACACCGTTGGTTTGGGAGAGCTCCTGCCAGCAGCTGCAGCTGTAAAGGGGGTGTCTGCAGCCAGCCAGGCGTTTGCAGTGAGGCCTGGGGGGTTCTGTTCCCTCAAGCAGGGCGTCTGTGGCACTGGAGCCTGGAACTGCCCCGTTTGCTGCTCCAGCCAAGAACTGACACAGCCCAGCATTTTGTGCTGTTCTCTTGCTTGCTCTGGGAAGGGACTGTGGCTCCTGCAGGGATGCTGTGAAAGCAAAATGCTCTCTTGGGCTTGCCTTGCTCTGTGGCATTTCCCACCACAGGCAATTCTTTTCCTACCAGCATCTGGTTCACGTTCCCTCTCCCATGGCAGGGCACCTCCTGTGTGGATCCCAAGCAGCTCCTCCTTCGGTGAGTGGGAAGAAACCTTTGGTGTTCAGAATTGTGCAGCAAGTTGTGAGCTCTGTGTGTGGCAGCCCAGTGCCAGCTGGGAGGCTGAAGGAAAGTTCCTGTCAGGGTCTTTGCAGCAGCAGCAGCAGCAAAGGGATCCCTGGCAGTTTTCTCCTTTTCTGCTGAAGACCTTTAGAAGAGCTGCAGGTCTGGTTTTGCAGGCAGAAGATTGGCCTTAGCCATGGTGAAATATCAAATTCCCAACAATAAGTGGCAATGTCAACTTTAGCCCATTGTTAGTTTAAACAACTCAGAACTCTGCTTCTGCTTAGTGCAGCTGGATGTGTAGCTGAGGATAAATAAGGTGATAACTGAGACAGAACTTCCTGTCCCTCACGCTACCCTCTGTCCACAGGGCACAAAAGCTTCATCAGCTGAGGAAGAAACAGGACTTCTGGACAGCAAACAAATATGATTGTGCAGAAGCCGATTTATTCTTTATTTTTTAGCCCTAGTTATACATTCTAAAACTACTGTCCATGTAGTCATGCATTTCTTGATTGGTGGTTCTGTGCTGTTCACCCACCTTGCACGAGCCCCCCAAAGGTGATGATTGGTGGTTGTCCACAGCTTCACCACCCACCTTTATCTTGAGTCTTCTAATCTTGGAATTCTGTGTTTCAGCTCCTTCTCTCCTGATTTAGCACAGTTTATGTTTCAGCAGCCTTAAAGGGTCTCAACAAGTTGTTGAAAAAGACGTAAAAATGGCTCATGCAGTGCACCTGTTATAAACACTAGTATAAACTAAGAAATATACAGAAAACAGTTAAGCTTGTGAAAGAGCAGTGAATAATGCAGAAAAACAACTAGGCAGCAAAACATGGAGAAAAGCAGCTAAATATAGTTTGGCTGGTGCACACGATACAGAATCAGGCCTGGATTTGTTCAGACATGGCCACTGTGGCCTAAACTCCTCCAGCATTACTACACTGGATTCCACAGGGCACACAGCTTCCTTTTCCATGCTCTTGCCCAGAGAAGATGCCTGTTCAGGTGATTTACCAAAATACGAGTACTGGTCTAATACCGATACCCAACTGTGATGGACAAAAGACTCTCTAACAATTAAAAGTTAGAAAGTGTGTGTTTATTCAGCGCTGGGCAGCAGCATGAGGTCATCCTCTAATACACACTGCAAAACCACAGGTGATTACAAAGTCTATTTATTAGCAAAGGATTCAAACAAATACATATTCATAATAACAGCCCCTCCCATCCCCGCTTCCCATGGTAATTAGCTTGAATAGCTATTAAGCATGCGTGATTGACTTCTTAGATTAAGTCTGGGGTCGTTTTTATGGGGAGGGGTCTTAAGAGGAGGAAGTAAGGCGAGTCTTCCTCACCCTAAACTCTCAACCTCTTCTATCAATGACAATACAAATGATTTCTGGGGACAGTCCAGTTTTTCAAAGAATGGGTTTCTGATTGCATTGTCTATGTTCCTTTGGATCTGCTCACTAGTTTTGTCTTTTCCCATTGTAAGCACAGCTGAGCAAACACAAAATGACACACAATCAATTATTTAAGTTTCAGATAGTTACCTCCTTCTGACTTCTAATTATTTTCAGCAAGGTAACTAAAATTCTAATTTTCTAAGATTAGTGTTTCGTTTCCCACCTCTCTTTTGAAATGAGTAAATTCTTTTACTCAATATGGGGATTTTTTTTTCATCTATCCAAGACGCATGGCGGCGATTTCTTAAGACTAAGCCATGCGCCTTTGATAGCGATGCCAAGTCTGCCACTTGTCGTAGTATCCTCCAATTCCAAACAAGTACAGCAATAGACAAAATCAAACTTATACCAACTAAAATAAGCAGCACAGCGATTGGGTGAATTAAGGCATTAAGCAAACCAGTTGCGGTTGGTGACCACCCAAATAGCACATCCTACCCATGATGAGACAGATGTTCTTCAAATCTTTTAAAAACTCCTTTTATGATCTCTGTGTCATGGTGTATCGTGATCAAAGTCCTTTTCCTTGCATCTTGGATCTCTTTTATATTTTTCTTAATTCCTGATGTTTCAGTAGCTGGGCAACTAGGGTTAAATTCATTCCTAGAGGTGCAGGCAATATTTCTTGCACAGTAACCAGGTTTGCCTTTATGTACTGATGTGATATTACAGGTGCCTGATAGGAAAAGTCGCATTCTTTGATTTTAGCAAAATTGCAAACACATAAATTGAATTGAGTCTCATCCATGATTTGATTGTCTATTCTTATGGTGGGACATACTGTTCTGAGACAGACACAACCTTGTCCTATATACACAAGTGAAGTTGTCTGATTGGTTAGATGCATTTCAAAGTGGCAAATGCTTTGGTCTGTGTCCAGGCAGGTATCTTTGTCATCTTCCAAAGTTCTTTCACATATTTATCCCAATTGTTTTCTCATAGAACAGGGCTCTAGGCTAATGGTCTGCCATTTTCCTTCAACTTCTCGTGCCCACATTCTATGTTCAGAAGGATACAATACAGTCCCTTCATGATTTAGTCCTAGAGCAGCTATTGGATGTATAAAGCTCACAGATGCACTATGTATGGTTAAAACAGAAGTTGTCACTGTATTTGTATCAGGGTCATAGGCAAAATGAACCAAAACCCACTAACGTTGAAGCTCTCTTTCCATTCAGAGGCATTGTCCCAAACAATTTTGCAAATTTCAGCAGGAAATATCCCTTTTTCACCTTCCCTGATGACTGTGGCAGCCACTGACTGCATCCACATTTGTGCTTGGCTACATCCAAGAGCCAGAGAAATGTTCGCACTAGCTGTGCCTAGGGCTTTAATTATTACCTCATGGTCTTGCTCTTCTATATTTTCCCATTTTGGTAATATTTTGGTCAGTTTCCAATGATTATTCCCTAGTGCTAATAAAGATTGCAAAGGCTGCTGTAATTTAACTAAATCACTTCCCATCATAGTCAATTTGTTCATTAACACCTCCGAATCCATTGTGTTTAAAACTCCCAATCCTGTTCTTAATATCCCAGTGAGGTCTCTCTTTTTCTTAAAACTAGAGGGCATACGGTTTTGAAGGCAAGTAGTGCATTCCATAAAAGGAGATTTGAGAAATGGGGCACATTCTGGCCAAATGGCAGAAGCATTTACCTGCATTCCCATTTCTATTTGCTTCAGAGACCATTCTGGGTTAGTTAGCAGTCTCTGAATTCCTGTTTTCTTGATAGCATATGGTCCAATTTTAGTAATTGTGGGAATTATAAGTTGTTCCTTTTTCTTTGAAATAATCGTAGTCTGGATCATTACAGCCCTCTCTGACACTGGTGGGATTGATTTGCCTTTGATTTTGTGAAACTCGATGCAATATTGAGTAACGTTAAAATCAAGATCAAACCCTTTTGCTGCACATCCTTCAATTTTAA
>JAREIS010002978.1:0-12206 GCA_030060385.1 Muscicapa striata striata | reverse complement strand
GCAAATTGCAGCTATGCCCATGGATCCTGAACTTGCATCAGGAAGGGTAAATGGTAGAGCCTCCAAAATAATAAAATTAAGGAGAGGGGAGATGAACACCAGGGCAATGGAGGCGCTGACAAAATTTGAAGAACAGAGAGAGAAAATCAGCTCCCCTATACAGATTATCAAAAAGAGCCAGTAAAAGAATGGGATGGCAGTGAAAAATCTGAAGAGGATTAAAAAGGGGAACACGAATTAATATGTTTATATAGAAGGGGAGGGATTGTGATATATATATATATCATATTGTAATTTGTGTTTTATATAAAATAAGTCTGCAAAATAAAAAATAAACGGGCCACAGCTAAAGGCAGTGATTGCTTCAGAGCTAGGTAAATTAACATATCTACAGGTCAGACTGCTACCGATAAGCACCTATCTCCTGGGGAAGCCTGGAAACTCACAGGGGTGCAGCATTTCCCGAAAATCCCATCACTCCCCCCCAGACTGCATTCCCCGACTCTGGTTCCCGTAAAGATGAAGTCCACCACCTAAAAGCAATACACAACAGACACAAAATCTTGTCAAAGAGCAGGAAGGACTTTGTCTTGTGTGGACACCAGAGCTGAATTTTAAAGAAACAAAGGACTGTCTTGCTCCAGGCTATGAAAAACAGTATAAAAAGGGGACCAACCAAAACGACGGGGTGAACACCAGGGGACCCAGTGCGACAGAGGCTGGGTAATATCGTGTGTTCACCCAACACCAAACCCGGGCTCGGTGTTGTTTTTCTTCCGGTTGTGGCTTTCCAGGACCGTATTTTTGGTCACGAAAATAAAATTTGCCAATTTAACCTTTTAATTCGGTTTGATTCGTTTATTACCTATAACATACTTATTTAGTTCATCTTCTTGCCTGTTACCAGTCTTGATCCAATCTTCTTGTAATCGTAAATCTCTGTTCTTGCCAAGGCGTTCTGGTTATCAAACTGCAAATACCAATTAAATCCACAGCACTCTCTGTCTCAGCTTCCACAGTGCTGGTCTCAGTCTGGGTCCGATAGCGGTGCCAGTCTCGGTGCTGGTGCCGGTTCAGTTTTCAGTCTTAGACTCAATGTCGGTCTTGGTCTCGGTTTTAGAGGGTCCCAGTTCCAGCACTGGTACCGGTGTCAGTGGTGGTCCCAGAGTGCTCCCAGTGCCAATCTCAGTCTTGGTTCTGGTGCTGGAGCAGTGGCAATCTCAGTTCTGGTGCCGGTGCCAGGCTTGGTGCTGGTTCCGGTGCCGCTCTCAGTCCCAGTCCCAGAGTTCTCCTGGTGCAATTTCTGGTCCAAGTGCAGTCCTGGAGCTCCCCAGGTGCCCATCCCAGTGTCGGTGCTGGTCCTAGTCTTGGTCCCTGTGCAAAGTCTGGGGCTGGTTTCAGTCTCAGTCTCTGTCCCAGTCTTAGTTCTAGTTCTGGAGCAGTGCTGGTCTCAGTTCTTGTCCTGGTTTTAAGGACAGTTATCTGCCAATAAAGGCAGAAGCTTCTCTTTGAAATGGAGAATGTAAACCTCCTCCCTCCAAAATTATTATAAATTTGCAATTAAGGGGCTCTCAGGCAAAGATATGGGAACTAGGAAGAACAGTTCTTTACTGGAAAGATTAAAATAGAAATACAGTAATACAAAAAAACCCCAAAAAACAATCCCAACCCTGACAGAGTCAGGATACAACCTGACACCCTGTCAGTCGGGGTGTTGGTAGCAGTCCAATCAAAATGGTGGCTACAGTCCTCCTGCAGTGGCAGGTGTGGTTGAGCTGAAGCAATGCTCCTGTAGAAGGGTGCAGCCTTCCTCCAAAAGTCCAGGGATGATGTAGAAATGATGCAGATGGCGGCTTCTCTACTGGAATCCAGTGGAAAGGAGGTCACTTGCTGTCTAACAGCTCCATTTTATCTAGGTGGGAGAGGCTTGGTTCCTCCCCCTGGCTGAAGCATCTCCCAATGGGATGATGTAATTTTATCAGTCATACTGTGGAACTTAATGGGCCAGCAGCAGATGATATGTTCCTGGAGGGAGGATGGGTTGTGGAAAAGATAAAGATGATTGCTTCAGCTTGTCTTAAAGATGGACCATTAGCAGATGGTATGTACCACGGAGATAAGGAAATAACTGCCCCACAGGCTTCAACAGTTGGTGACAGAATACACACTTCTGGCCACATCAACCCAACACATTATCCACCCCTTATTCTATTACCATCTGCATAATGGAATCTTTACACACAGTTCTCACTTAAAATTAGGTTTCCCTGCGGTACACAATGGGTTTCCCCATCTTTCTGCATTACCCACAAAGTGTAACCAGGCCCTTGAGCAAAGACAATCTCACAGATGAGTTTGTCCTTGCCCGAGGCGGGACTAATCCAAACAGTCTTCCCTAAAATGCCTTTCATGTGTACTACAGGGACTTTATCTCCATCCACTGTGTGCAAGGGTTCAGATTGGGCAGGACCAGCTCCATTGATGGACCCTCGGGTGTTGATCATCCAGGTGGCCTTTGCTAAGTTGGTTTCCCAGTTCTTGAAGGTTCACTCCCCAGGTGCCTTCAGGGTAGTCTTGAGTAGGCCATTGGACCGTTCAACTTTCCCAGCAGCTGGTGCATGGTAAGGGATATGATACATCCATTCAATGCCAGGTTCTCTGGCCCAGGGGTTGATAAGGCCATTCTTGAAATGGGTCCCATTGTCCGACTCAATTCTCTCAGGGGTGCCATGCCTCCAAAGGACTTGTTTTTCCAGGCCCAGGATGGTGTTCCTAGCAGTAGCGTGGGGCACAGGGTAGGTCTCCAACCACCCGGTGGTGGCTTCCACCATGGTCAGCACGTAGCGCTTGCCTTGGCGGGTCTGAGGCAGTGTGATGTAGTCAATCTGCCAGGCCTCTCCGTACTTAGATTTGGACCATCACCCCCCATACCAGAGGGGCTTCACCCACTTGGCTTGCTTGATGGCAGCACACGTCTCACAGTCATGGATAACCTGGGAAATACTGTCCATGGTTAGATCCACCCCTCGGTCTCATGCCCACTTATTGATGGCGTCTCTGCCCTGATGACCTGAGGCATCGTGGGCCCATCGAGCCAGGAAAAATTTTCCCTTGTGTTCCCAATCTAAGTCTGTCTTTGACACCTCTATCTGTGCAGCCTGATCTACCTGCTCGTTGTGCCGGTGTTCTTCACTAGCCCGACTCTTGGGAACATGGGCATCCACATGGCGGACTTTCACGGGTAACTTCTCTATCCGAGTGGCAATGTCTTTCCACTCATCAGCAGCCCAGATTGGTTTTCCTCTATGTTGCCAGTCAGCCTTTTTCCACCTTTCCAGCCAGCCCCACAGAGCATTGGCTACCATCCATGAATCAGTGTAGAGGTAGAGCTTTGGCCATTTCTCTCTCTCAGCAATGTCCAAGACCAGCTGAACAGCTTTGAGTTCAGCAAGTTGCCTTGATCCACCTTCTCCTTCGGTAGCTTGTGCAACCTGTCTTGTGGGGCTCCATACAGCTGCTTTCCACTTCTGGTTCATCCCTACAATGCGAAAGGAACTGTCGGTGAAAAGAGCGTAGCACGTTTCATCTGCTGGCAGTTGGTTGTATGGTGGAGCTTCTTCAGCCCGGGTCACTTGTTCCTGCTCCTCTTCATCAGAGAGAAAACACTATTCACCTTCTGGCCAGTTTGTAATTATCTCCAGAATCCCAGGGTGATTTGGGTGTCCAATACGGGCGCGTTGCCTTATGAGGGCAATCCACTTGCTCCATGTCGCATCGGTGCCATGGTGGGTAGAAGGAACCTTTCCTTTCAACATCCACCCCAGCACTGGCAGTCGGGGTGCCAGGAGAAGTTGTGCTTCTGTGCCAATTACCTCTGAGGCAGCTTGAACTCCTTCATAGGCAGCCAAGATTTCCTTCTCTGTGGGAGTGTAATTGGCTTCAGACCCTCTGTAACTTCTGCTCCAGAATCCCAGGGGTCAGCCTCGAGTTTCACCAGGCACCTTCTGCCAAAGGCTCCAGGACAGACCATGGTTCCTGGCTGCAGAGTACAGCACATTCTTTACCTTGGGTCCTGTCCTGACTGGGCCAAGGGCTACAGCATGAGCGATCTCCTGTTTGATCTGGGCAAAGGTTTGCTGCTGTTCAGGGCCCCAGTGGAAATCGTTCTTCTTGCGGGTGACCAGGTGGAGAGGGCTCACAATCTGGCTGTACTCAGGGATGTGCATTCTCCAAAAGCCTGTGGCACCTAGGAAAGCTTGTGTTTCCTTCTTGCTTGTTGGTGCTGACATTGCAGTGATCTTATTGATGATTTCAGTGGGGACCTGGCGCTGTCCATCTTGCCACTTCACTCTCAGGAACTGGATCTCTTGGGCAGGTTCTTTGACTTTGCTCTTTTAATGGTGAAGCCAGCTCCCAGCAAAAGCTGGATAATCTTCTCTCCCTTCTCAAATACTTCCATTGCTGTGTTCCCCCACACAGTGATGTCATTGATGCACTGCAAATGTTCTGGGGCCTCACCCTTTTCCAGTGCAGCCTGGATCAGCCCATGGCAGATGGTGGGGCTGTGTTTCCACCCCTGGGGCAGTCGGTTCCAGGTGTACTGCACGCCCCTCCAGGTGAAAGCAAACTGAGGCCTGCACTCAGCTGCCAAAGGAATGGAGAAAAATGCACTGGCAATGTCAATGGTGGCATACCACTTCGCTGCCTTGGACTCCAGCTCGTACTGCAGTTCCAGCATGTCCAGCACGGCTGCGCTCAGCAGTGGAGTCACTTCATTCAATGCACGATAGTCCACAGTCAATCTCCATTCTCCATCAGACTTGTGCACAGGCCAGATGGGGCTGTTGAAGGGTGAGTGGGTTTTGCTGACCACCCCTTGGCTCTCCAGCTCAGGGATCATCTTGTGGATGGGGATCACAGCATCTCGATTTGTCCGGTACTGCCGGCGGTGCGCTGTCATGGTGGCAATTGGTACCTGTTGCTCTGTCACTTTCAGGAGTCCCACTGCAGATGGGTTTTCTGACAGTCCAGGCAAGATGTTCAGTTGCTTAATGCTCTCTGTCACTACAGCAGCTATTCCAAAAGCCCACCTGAACCTGTTTGGCTCTTTGCAGTAGCTGTTCCTGAGGAAGTCTATGCCTAGAATGCACGGTGCCCCTGGACCAGTTACAATTGGATGTTTCTGCCACCCCTTCCCTGTCAGGCTCACCTCAGCCTCAGCCGAAGTGCATTCCTGTGATCCCTCTGTTCCCCCAAATATGGAAACAGGTACCTTCCCCACATGTTCTAATGGTATCAGGGTGCATTGTGAACCAGTATCAACTAACACTCTATGTTTCTGTGGCTTTGATGTGCCAGGCCATCGCACCCTCACTGTCCAATACTCTCTGTCATTCCATGCCTCTCCCTGGCTAGAAGCAGGGCCCCTCTAGCCCTGGTTATTATTTCCTTCCTGGGCATACATAGTGGAGGTTCTTTCAAGTGGATCTGACAGATCATCCTCCCTTCTGTCATACCCTGCACTTTGGTTATGGGAGGTTGAGGCCACCTTCACTTTAGTAGAACTCCCTTGGTTAGTGCTTCCCTCCCTGAGCTGACGCACCCGTGCTGCCAGGACAGAAGTGGGTTTCCCATCCCATTTCCCCATGTCTTCCCCAAGGTCACGCAGAAAGAGCCACAGGTCAGCTCGTGGGGTGTACTCTCTCTCCCTAGCTGGGGGGCGTTGGGCTCTAATTTGGGGGCCTGACTCGAACTGGTGCTGCATTGATCTTCCTCATCTCCTCCCTCACCCCTTTCATTTTTTCTTTAAACTCCTCTTTGAGTTCCTTAACCACAGAGACATGAGTCTGCATTGGGCCACTGATCATACTCTCAAAATTTCTGAGCTTGTTGGCAACAGAACCCACTGTCTCTCGGTGGTTATCAGCATTAATTATTACAATAAAAGTGGTATATTGAGATTGCCCCAGGGTTGCCAGATTCCACAACATCTGCCTTGTCACCCTTGTCTGACCTTGTCAGAGTCATTGTCATGCTGTCCATCCCTCCCAAAGAGTACCTCCAATACTGCCACTTCTCTCAGCTGCTGGATCCCTTCCTCAAGGGTCTTCCAGTACATTCTGTGGTGGTGCTCCTGCATTCTCTCTCTGTGGACAAACATCCCTCTCACACTCACTACAAGCCGTTCCCACATGGGAAGGGGGTTTGGCTCCCTTTCAAAATCTGGTCCACACCTGAGTCCTGGGCCAAGGATCCCAAATTCCTGGTCTCAGTGCCATCCAGTTGTACCCCTGTTCCTGTAAGGTCCCAGACCTGGACTAACCAAGTTGCAAAAGCCTCACGGCCCCGCCATGCAATGTCCTTTCGCAGATTACAGAGACTGTCATACGAGAGGGACTCGGTTGTTGCCCGATATCCCAAACAAAACACAAACTAACAGAGTTAGTTTATGCGGTGCTTTATTCCAGGGCCCGGAGACCTGCGGACTAACGTCCAAAGTCAGATCTCGCCAGTTCCTTTTTTTTGATAGGTTTTTATACTTTCTTACAAAGTTATTCTACATGCAGAAACACCCACACTTCAAGACAATACAGATACATAAATCTTGTAGATATTATTCTTAAAAGTCATAAATCCTACATGCTTGTCTACTCCAAACTGTAGGCTACCCCCCTTAATCCCCCCTTGCTTGTCATTCCCACCACCAGAACATTCATCATTCGTTTTATTTTAACCTGGCATTAGTAAATCCTTTAATTATATTGTAATTCTCAGTACATTCCCAGGCCTGTTTTCCCAGGGCCTGCTCGTGAACTGCTGCCTCCTAAGCCTTAGCATAACTACCACTACTTATAATTCTAATACATTTCATAGTACTTTTACAGATTCGGTATCAACTCCCCCCTTTTGAGCATTCTTCAGATCTTCTGCAAGGATGCTCAACTCAGTTCATTAAGTGATGGTTTCTAGGTAGGATGGTGGACTTCCTCGAGAAGCTGATGAGATTACTTCACTCCCTGTCAGAGCTTTCATTACTCGGCCGGGTGTGAGTTCCTTCTCGAGCAATCATTCCTAAAAGACATCTATACATAATCATGCAGACTACAATAATCAACACAATCATTATTACATATTGTATTATTGATGATATCCAACCAGAGACCTGGATTCCCAGGGAGCTAAATAATGCTCCTACCCAATTGTGCTCAGCTTCTTCCTGAACCTCATGCACTTTTGTTTCAATTTGTTCCAATTGACTTATGTCTTTTTCTACTTCCTGAGTGACATTCGGTATATGTACACAACAGTGGTCAACTCTGCCCTGTAGGTATCCACACACCCCATGTTCTTTTAACAACAACATATCTAACGCCATCCTGTTCTGTACCGTCATTCTAGTAGTTGCTTGTAACTGTAAGTTCAGGTCCCTAAATCCTTTCTTTGTAACTGCGGCTAACCTCTCAGTTTGTCCTAATAATTTGTACAGCATCTCCCGGTTTCTATATGTAGAAATTGGTGCAAACAGGATTCTAGTACCCATCCAAATTTAACTCCTGATGAGGGTTCATGCCATTCATCTTCATCTCCCAATCCTAGTTCTTCTGCCACCTCATTGGTTTCCCTCTTTGTTCGTGACTGCATCTCTTCTTGTGTTAATTTAGACTGTTTCCAGAAAGGGCAAAGCGTAGGGACTCTTAAAGTGATCTGCGTGACTGGACCGTTAATGGGCATATGAGTGGTCCATTGTCCGTGTCCCATTACCCACACTGAATGCCCTGGACTCCTGACGGTAGTCGTCTGACAATCTTTCCAAACCCTTTTATTTCACCTGTTATTGTATGATTATATCGTTGACATTCACAACCCCATTTTAGTAGTATCCGGACTGGCACTAAACCAATTTGGGATTCGGGGGTATCACATGTGATGATTTTGCTACAATTCCAGCTAGGTGTGGGGGTCAGTCGATCCCGGCTTACTATTTCTGTCCCTAACATTCCTGGGTGGTTTTGCTCTCTTGCCCTGACCATTCGACACACCAATATACTGGTCCTATGTAACTGTAAGATTCTAACAAACTGGGACCCCAAATCGTTTTCCAATGTTCCCATTCTTCTGTCCCTTCTGGCAAACTATCTCATAAAATACTCTGTGACCGGTTTTTGTCTCTGTTTTTCTTATGTCATAAGAACACTATCCTACATCTTTAAATCGTCCAATTTTTGAATAAACTGCATTTGGTAATTTTAGGCACTCACTCCTTTGTCCCGGCGATGACCATTGCCCTCGAACTGTATAGGTCTCCTCTATCATCTTAGTATGATTCTGCATCACTTTATTACATTTTTTGTCCCATTTATGGTTTCTGAGGCATTTCAACGGGAATGATGCCCCATGGTATTGGATCTCCCGCCGCTTCAGGAAAGGGTAAACATGCAGTGATGGATGTCGTATTTTGTACTTGCCCAAAATCTCTAACTAATCCCACTATTAAATTTTCTTGTCCCGATTCTTGTTGTGTTTTTCCAGCTTCTGTCACCTGTAGTGTTCCCTATTCTCTTTTAGAACAACTACAATTACATTCCCATAGTTAAAACTTTCTCCAATTTGCACAGTGCATATGAACTGACCACTCTGATTAACTTCTATATGGGGTATCATCAGTGTGGTATTACCTTTCTGCTGTTCCATATCCCAGAATGTCACGATTCCTTCGGTGAATACCTGGTCCGTAGTAAGTAGTCTCCAGAACCCTTTTACTTCCTCAAATCCAACTCTGGTTGTCAGAAAATAAACAAGTCAAATTTACTCCTGCTCCCTCAGGTACAACTAGATCTGGTTCAGGCACAGTGATTTTGACAAAGCTTCCCCACCCGCACAAAGCATGTTTGCATTATACAGACTAATGTTAAAAGAACTAAGGCATTGCCTTGAACACCATTTTTGTTGCTGATAAGGGCTGGACTTCCCATTTCGATGGGACCTTCTTGATCCGGGTGTAGTGAATCCAGTTTTCGATCCTTGGACTTTCACTGCCGTGTAGGTAGTCATGATCACCTGGTGAGGACCGCCCCATACTTCTTTCAAGGGTTCCGTATTCCAGTTCTTCACATATACTTGATCTCCCGGCTGGATGTCATGGACAGGATTTTCCAAGGGCAGAGGCCTGTTCCACTGCAATGCTCCTCGCAGCGCTGTAAGGACTTTATTTAGAGACAGAATGTAACTCAACAATACTTGATCTCCTACCAAGTGAGGGTCCCCTTTGTAGGTCGCAGCATGATATGGTTTGCCATACAAAATTTCGTATGGACTTACTCCTATCTTTTCCCTAGGTTTAATCCTGATCCTTAGCAGAGCTAGAGGTAGTGCCTGAGGCCACTGTATCTTTGCTTCCTGACAAATTTTCTTGATCTGGCCTTTTAATGTCTGATTCATCCGTTCTACTTGGCCGCTAGATTGTGGTCTCCAGGGTGGGATGGAGATCCCACCTATCCCTAACACTCTGGCTACCTCTTGGACTACTCCAGCTACAAAGTGAGGCCCCTATCAGAGGACATGCCTAATGGGACCCCAAATCTAGGAATAATTTCGTAGTAAAGTTTTAATTACTTTCTTTGCTTGGTTAGTCCTGCATGGGAAAGCTTCCGCCACCCTGAGAAAGTACACACATACACCAGTAAATAACGGTACCCTTGTGCTTTTGGTAGCTCTGAGAAATCTATTTGCCAATAGTCTCCTGGTTGCGGCCCTACTTGTAACTTTCCTAGTTGTATTTGCCTTCGTGTCACTGGGTTATTTTTAATACAGACTGGACACGTGGGCATTAATCCGTTTAGCCATTGTTAACATCTGGTTGAAATCACCTCATGTTTTAAAAATTGTACTAATGCATCTGCTCCCAATGGCACTTGTTATGTTCGATTTCTAAAACTGTTTTCATTACCTTTGTTGGCAGTACAACCTGACCTATAGCCGTGACATACCATCCTTTTTCATTCTTCTGAGCCTGGAGAAATTGACCGAAGTTTCTCATCTTCATGTGTATACCATGGTCTCTGCTCAAGAAAAGAAGTAGCAGGATTAGATCGCTGGTAATAAAGCTAATTGTGTCCATACCTCTCGGGCGACTTGTTTGGCAACTCTGTCAGCCAACTGGTTTCCTTGGAACGCTTTTCTCTTCTTCATTCCGATGTCCTCTTACATGCATCACTGCTACCGCCTGAGGTTTATGCACTGCTTCTAAAAGTGCCAATATTTGTTCTTTGTGCTTAATTTCTGATCCTTGAGAATTTAACAGTCCTCTTTCTTTCCACAGAGCTCCATGTACGTGCACTACTCCAAAGCATATTTCGAATCAGTCCAAATGTTTACTCTTTTTCCTTGACTCACTTCTAAGGCTCTTACCAGAGCTTGTATCTCGGCTTTCTGGGCTGAAGTTCCCGGAGGCAAAGCTCGAGCTTCTACTATCTGTGTCAGAGTCACTACTGCATATCCCGCATACCTGGTTCCGTTTTCCATAAAGCTGATCCATCTGTAAACAGTTCCCATTCCGGATTTTCCAAAGGCTCATCTCTCAGGTCTTTCCGGCTGGCATACACCTGTTCAATGATTTCCACGCAGTCGGTGTCAATTCGCCTTCTTCTTCCGGCTGCTGCTCCTAAGAAATTCTGCTGGATTAAGATGATTGGTTATTTTTAATTCAATGTCATCCTGTTCTCGGAGAAGTGCCTGGTATTGTAACATGCGACTTGACGAGAGCCAATGCCCCCTTTTTGCTCCAAAACTGCAATGACCATGTGGGGAACAAACACTTCCATCCTTTTCCCCAAAGTCAATTTCCTGGCTTCTCGAATTAGGAGCACTGTTGCTGCCACAGCTCTAAGACAACCGAGCCATCCGGCGCTACAGAGTCTAGCTGCTTTGAGAAGTATCCTACCGGGCGTTTCCATGAGCCCAATTTTTGGGTGAGAACCCCTATTGCCAGTCTCTGTCTCTCATTTACGTATAGTTGAAAAGGTTTTGCAAGATCTGGTAACCCTAGTGCTGGGGCTTCCTTTAAGGCTTGTTTCAAACTCTGGAATGCCTTTTCTTGTGTTTGACCCCACTGGAACACAGGGCTTTTGGCTGCCTCATACAGGGGTTTCGCTTTTAGTCCAAATTCGGGATCCACAAGCGGCACCACCCTACCATGCCCAAAAAGGACCTTAACTCTTGTGGATTTCGTGGTGTGGGTATGGTGCAAATTGCTTGTATTCGATTGACCCCTAACTTCCGCACTCTTGTGAAATTTCGCAGCCTAGGTAAATCACTTGGGCTCTTACCAGCTGAGCTTTTTCCTTCGATACTGTATCCAGCTTGTCCCAACATATTGAGTAATTCAATAGTGAGTCTGAGGCAAACATCCTTTTCTGTGGAAGCTATAAAGATGTCATCAACATATTGTAGGAGAACATATAAGAAAGGTGATTCTTTTACCTGAGTCGTCTTCCATTCTTCTAACTCGAGCCAATTGATTTCCAAAAATAGTTGGTGAGTTTTTAAATCCTTGTGGTAGACGCGTCCAGGTGAGCTGCTTCTTGTGTCCCGTGTCTGGGTTCTCCCACTCAAAGGCAAAGTATTTCCTACTCTCAAGTGCCAAGGGGATACAGAAAATGCATCTTTCAAATCAATTACGGTGAACCATTTAAACTTTTCAGACACAGCTGTCAACAATGTATACGGATTAGCTACTACTGGGTGTATATCTTTAGTGATATTATTAATTGCTCTTAAATCCTGAACTAATCTATACTTACCATTTGGCTTTCTGACTGGAAATATCGGATATTGAATTCTGATTCACATTCCTGTAAAATTCCCCAGGTAAGAAATTGTTCAATCATGGGTGCTATTCCTATTCGTGCTTCCAGTTTCAAAGGATATTGTCTTACCCTCACTGGGGAAACTCCTTCCTTTAGTTCTATTACAACCGGTTGTGCCGCTTTTGATTTTCCAGGTATTCCTGTTTCCCATACCCATGGTACTACAGCTTGTTCTATTTCCTGTGGTATTTCTGCTGCTTCTACCTCTTTCACTACAAACAATTTAGCAATATTCTCCTCAGGAAATTCCAATCTTACTCTACCCTTTTCAAATATTATCTTTGCTTCTAACATTGACAATAGATCCCTCCCGAATAGTGATTCTGGGCTATTTGGCATGTA
>JAREIS010002975.1:0-13399 GCA_030060385.1 Muscicapa striata striata | reverse complement strand
GGGGAGGGTGCTGCAGCAGCCACGGCGCTGGGATGAACAGGTCTACCCTTCTCCCAGGCAGCCACTGGAGACCAGGTCTACCCGGTTCCAGGGGCAGCGGGCCGGCGGGGAGGTTTGTCCGCCGCCGGCGGGGAGGGAGCCTGGCGGCCAGCAGCGCCATGGTGGACAAGTCTACCTTTCTCCCGGGGCGGCAGTAGAGTCCAGGTCTACCCGGCTCTGAGGCCAGATGTCCTGCTGGCAGGATCCGCCTGCCTCCTGATTGGGAGGGTACTGCAGCGGCCCACAGCGCCGAGGTGAAAGGTCTGCCCTTCTCGCGTCGGCCGCCGAAGACCAGGTCTACCCGGCTCCGGGGTTGGCAGGCCATTCAGGCAGGGTCCGCCTGCTGCCGGCAGGGATGTCACTGCAGCGACCCGCGGCGCCAGGGTGAACAGGTCTACCCGTCTCGGGCGGCCGCCGGAGACCAGGCATATGCAGAGGTTGTTGCCGGCCAGCAGGTGGGGCAGGATCTGCCCCGGCTGCCGGCACGGAGGTGGCTGCAGTGGCTCGCGGCGCCGGTGTTATCAGGTCTATTCTTCTCCGGGGCGGCCACCAGAGACCACGTCTACCCGGCTCTGGGACAGACTGGCCGGCCGGCGGGATCCGCCAGCCGCTGGCGGTTTGGCGGCGCCGCAGCAGACCGCGGCGCCGGGTGATCAGGTCTACCCTTCTCCAGGGCGGCTGCCGAGACCAGGTTTTCAAAGCTCCTAGGCCGTCCGGCCGTCAGGCGGGAATCCGCCTGCTGCCGGTGGGGATGTCGTTGCTGCAGCCCACGGCGCTGGGGTGAACAGGTCTACCCTTCTCCCAGGCAGCCACTGGAGACCAGGTCTACCCGGTTCCAGGGGCGGCGGGCTGGCGGTGAGGTTTGTCTGCCCGGCGGGAGGGAGCCACAGCGGCCAGCGACACCGTGGTGGACAGGTCTACCTTTCTCCAGGGCGGCAGTAGGAGTCCAGGTCTACTCGGCTATGGGGCCAGCTGGCCGGCGGCAGGATCCGCCTGCCTCCTGATTGGGAGGGTACTGCAGCGCCCACAGCGCCCGAGGTGAAAGGTCTACCCTTCTCCGGGGCGGCCGCCGAAGACCAGGTCTACCCGGCTCCGGGGTTGGCGGGCCATTCAGGCAGGGTCCGCCTGCTGCCGGCGCGGAGGTGGCTGGGGCAGGCCCGCGGCGCCCGGGGTGAACAGGTCTACCCTTATCCGGGTAGCCACCTGAGACAAGGTCTACCCGGTTCTGGGGTCGGCAGGCCGGCCGGCGAGGTCCGTCTGCTGCTGGCGAGGAGTCTACCGTTTTCGGGGGTGGCCGCCTGAGTCCAGTTTTACCCAGCTTTGGGGTCGGCCGTCTGGCCTTCAGGATCCCTCTGCCACCGGAGCGGGAGGGTACTGTAGCGGCCCGCGGCGCCGGTTGAACAGGTCAACCCTTCTCCAGGTCGGCAGCCGGAGCCCAGGTCTACCCAGCTCAGGGACCAGCCAGTAGGCCGGCGGGATCCGTCTTTCGCCGCATAGGGAGGGCGCGCAGCGGTTCACGGTGCCGGGGTGAACAGGCCTACCCTTCGCCGGTGCGGCTGCTGGAGACCAGGTCTACCTGGCTTCAGAGCCGACCGTGCGGCCGTCAAGATCCGCCTGTCGCCGGAACGAGAGGACGCTGCAGCGGCCCACGGTGCAGGGGTGAACAAGTCTACCCTTCCTCGGGGCGGCAGCCGGAGTCTAGGTCTACCGGTTTCGTGTCCGGCGGGCCGGCCGGCGGGATCCACCTGCCGCCCGAAGGGGGGGCGCTGCAGCGGCCCGCAGCGCCGGGGTGAACAGGTCTAACCTTCTCCGGGGCAGCAGCTGAGGACCAGGTCTAGCGGCTCCGGGGCCGGCCGTCCGGCCAGCAGGGTCCGCCTGCCGCCAGAAGCGGGAGGGTGCTGCAGCGGCCGCGCAGCGCCAAGATGAACAGGTCTACCCTTCTTCAGGGCGGAAGCCAGAGACAAGGTCTACCTGGCTCTGGGGCCAGGCGGCAAACCGGCGGAATCCACCTGCTGCCGGCAGGAGGTCGCTTCAGTGGCTGGCGGCGCCGGGGAACAGGCCTACCTTTCTCCCGGGCGCTGCCGGCGCCAGGTCTGCCCGGCGCGGGGCGGCGGGCGGCCCGCTGGGTTTGCCTGCCGCCAGCGTGGGAGGCGCTGCAGCGCCCGCTCCGCCAGGGTGAACAAGTCTACCCATCTCGGGGCGGCCTCCGCTCACCAGGTCTACCCGGCTGTGGGACGGACCTTCCGGCCAACGTTGTTGCCTGCCATCGACCAGGAGAGCACTGCAGCGGCCCGCAGCGCGGGTGATCAGGTCTACCCTTCTCGCGGTGGCCGCCTGAGACCAGGTCTACCCGGCTCGGGGCCGTCCGTCCAGCCGTCAGGATCCACTTGCAGCCAGAGCGGGAGGACGCTGCAGCGGCCTGGGCGCAGGGGTGAACAGGTCTACCCTTCTTTGGGGCGGCAGCCGGAGACCAGGTATATACGGGTTCCTGGTGGGCCAGCAGGCGGGCGGGATCAACCGGCTGCTGGCGGGGAGATCGCTGCAGCGGCCCGCGGTGCCGGGGTGATCAGGTCCACCCTTCTCCGGGGCGGCCGCCAGAGACCAGGTCTACCAGGCTCTGGGACGGACCGGCCGGCCTGCTGGGTCTGCCTGCCACTGGCGGTGAGGGCGATGCAGCAGCCCGCGGAGCCGGGGTGATGAGGTCTACTCTTCTCCGGGGCAGCCACCGGAGACCCGGTCTGCCAGGTTCCAAGGGTGACGGGTCGGGCGGCAAGGTTTTCTGCCTTTAGCCAGCGATGAGGTAACCCGAGCGGCCCCGGAAACGTGGTGTACATGTCTACCCTTCTCCAGGCGGCCTCCGGTGTCCAGGTCTACCCACTCCGGGCCGTCCGGCCTTCAGCGAGTCCGCCTGCTGCCGGTGGGGATGTCGCTGCAGCGGCCCGCAGCGCCAGGGGTGAACAGGTCTATTCTTCTCCGGGCGGCCGCAAAGCCAGGTCTACACGCTCCGGGGTCAAGCGGCCGCCGGCGAGAGGCACTGCATCGGCCCGCGGCGCCTGGGTGTACAGGTCTACCCTTCTCTGGGGCGGCCGGCGAAACCAGGTCTACCCAGCTCCAGGAGCCGGCCCGGCCAGCGGGATCCACCTACCCTCCGGAAGGAAGGCGTTGCTGCGGCCCCGGCGCCCGGGTACACAGGTCTACCCTTCTCCGGGCAGGAAAGGCGCTGTAGTGGTTCGCGGTGCCAGGGTGAACAGGTCTACCCTTCTCCAGGTCGGGCGCCGGAGACTAGGTATACTCTGTTACGGGGCCGCTTGGCGGCCTGCAGGGTCTCCTGCCGCCGGAAGGAAAGCGCTGCATTGACCCAGCGGTGCCAGGTTTAACAGGTGTACCGTTCTCGGGAAGCAGCTGGAGACCATGTCTACCGGGTCGGGCCCACTGTCTGGCCGGCAGGATCCGCTTTCTGCCGGGGAAGGTAGCTGCAGCGGACTGCGGTGCCAAGGTGAACAGGTCTATCCTTCTCTGGGGCGGCCGCCGAAGACCAGGTCTAGCCGGCTCTAGGGTCGGCTGGCCACCAGGCACTGCATCCACCTGTCGCCGACGGGGAGGGCGCTGCAGCGGCCCGCGGCGCCGGGGTGAACAAGTCTGCCTTTTTCAGGGCGGTTGCCGGAGAGCAGGCCTAACTGGCTCCGGCGCTGGCGGGCCGGCAGGCGGGATCCGCCTGCTGCTGGAAGGCGAGGGCGCAGCAGCGACCCACTACGCAAAGGTGAAAAGGTCTACCGTTCTTCAGAGCGGCCACTGGACACCAGGTCTAGCAGCCTCCGGGGCCGGTTGGCCGGCCGGGTAAATCCGCCTACTGCCGGACAGGAGTGCTCTTCAGCGGTTCGTGGCGCCGGGGTGAACAGGTCTACCCTTCTCCTGGGCGGCCGCCGGAGACCAGGTCTACCCGGTTCCGGTACGGACCGGCCGGCTAAATCCACCTACCGCAGGCAAGGAAGGCCGCTGCAGTGGCCCGCGGCATCGGGTTTAACAGGTCTACCCTTCTCCAGGTGGCCGCCAAAGACCAGGGCTACTGGGCTCCGGGACTGGCTGGCCAGCAGTAGGCATCCGCCTGCCTCTGGAAGGCTAGGGCGCTGCAGCGGCCCACGGCACCGGGGTGAACAGGTCTACACTTTTCCGGGGCGGCCGCCGGAGACGAGGTCTACCGGGCTCCGGGGCCTGCTGGTCGGCCGGCGAGGTCAGCTGGCCGCCAGCCAGGAGGGTGCTGCAGTGGCCCGCGGCACCGGGGTGGACAGGTCTACCCTTCTTTGGGGCGGCCGCCGGAGACCAGGACTGCCCTGCACTGGGGCCGGTTGGCCGGCCTGCGAGGTCCCCCTGCAGCCGGAAGGGGAGGGCGCTGCATCGACTAGCGGCGCCGGGGAGAACAGGTCTAGCCTTCTCCAAGGCGGCCACCAGAGACAAGGTCTACCTGGCTCCAGGACCAACGGGCTGACAGCCCACCAGTCCGCCTGTCGCCGGCGGGGAGGCGCTGCAGCTGCTTGCAGTGCCTGGGTGAAGAGGTCTACGCTTCTCCGGGGCGGCCGCCTGAGACCAGGGCTACCGGGCTCCGGGACCGGCTAGCCGGCAGGCAGCATCCGCCTGCCACTGGAAGGGGAGGGCGCTGCAGCGGCCCGCGGGGCCAGGGTCAACAGGTCTACCATTCTCCGGAGCGGCGGCCAGAGACCAGGTCTACCTGGCTCCGGGGCCGGCGGGCCGCCCAGCTGGGTACGTCTGCAGCCGGCGGGGAGGGCACTGCAGTGTCCCGCGGCACCAGGTTGAACAGGTCCACCCTTTTCCGGGGTGGCTACCGGAGACCAGGTCGACTCGGATGCGGGGCGGTCGGCAGGCAGCATTCGCCTTCTGCCAGAGCGAGTGCGCTGCAGCAACCCGTGGCGCCAGGGTGAACAAGTCTACTCTTCTCCGGAGCGGTCACCGGAGACCAGGTCTCTGGCTCCAGTGCCTGCGGACTGGCCAGCAGAATCCGCCTTCCGCCGGTGGGGAGGCGCTGTAGCAGTTCGCGGCGCCGGGTTGAACAGGTCTACCATTCTCCAGGTCGGGAGCCGGAGACTAGGTCTACCCGACTCTGAGGCCAGCCGGTCTGCAGGATCCGCCTGTCGTCACCGGGAGGCGCTGCAGCGGCCTGCGGCGCCGGGGAGAACAGGTCTAACCTTCTCTTGGCGGCCACCGAAGACCAGGTCTTCCGGGCTCGGGGCGGTTGGCGGCCGGCGGGTTCGCCTGCCGCCAGAAGGGGAGGCGGTGAAGCGGCCCGCGGCGCTGGGGTGAACAAGTCAACCATTCTCAGGGGCAGCGGAAACCACGGGTACCCGGCTCTGGGTCGGCCGGCGGCTGGCAGGATCGACTGTTGCCGGAATGGGAGGCGCTGCAGTAAGCCCGGGCTTCCGGGTTGAATAGGTCTACCCTTCTCCAAGGCGTCAGCTGGAGCGAGGTCTTCGGCCGGCCCACCGTCCGGCCGGCGTCATCCGCCTGCCGCTGGAAGGAGGGCGCTGCAGCGGCCGCGGGACCAGGATGAACAGGTCTACCCTTCTCCGGGCGGCTGCCAAGACCAGGTCTACATGGCTCGGGGCGGCCCAGGCCGGCCAGCTGGAGTCCGCCTGCAACCGGCCGGGGCGCTGCAGTGGCCAGCGGTGCCGGGTGAACATGTCTACCCTTCTCCAGGGCAGCCGCCGGAGACCAGGTCTACCCAGCCCGGGCCCACCGTCCGGCGGCGGGATCCGCCTTCTGCCGGCCCGGGAGGTCACTTCAGCGGCCCTGGCGCCGGGTGAACAGGTCTACCGTTTTCCGAGGTGGCCGCCAGAGACCAGGTCTACCCGGCTTTGAGGCCAGGCGGGCGGCAGGATCCACTTGTCGTCGGCAGGGAGGTCGCTGCAGCGGCCCGCAACGCCGGAGTGAACAGGTCTACCCTTTTCCGGGGCAGCCGCCAGAAGCCAGGTCTTCCTGGCTCCGGGGCCGGATGGCCGGCCGACAGGGTCTGCCTGCCACCAGAAAGGGAAGGGCGCTGCACCGTCCCGTGGCGCCGGGGGTGAACAAGTCTAACCTTCTCGGGGGCAGTCGGAAACCAAGGCTACCCGGCTCTGGGGCGGCTGGCGGCTGGCGCGATCGACTTTTGCCTGAATGGGAAGGCGTTCCAGCGGCTCGCGGAGTCGGGGTGAAGAAGTACCCTTCCCCGGGGCGACCGCCGGAGACCAAGCCTACCCGGCTGCAGGGCCGGCAGGCCCGCCAACAGACCTCGCCCTCCATCTACAAAGGGGACGCTGCAGCGGCCGGCGCCCTCGGGGTGAACAGGTCAACCCTTATCCAAGGCGGCCGCCTGAGACCAGGTCTACTCGGTTCAGGTGCTGGCTGGCCGCCTGGCAGAATCCACCTGCCGCTGGATAGGGAGGGTGCTGCAGCGGCCCGCTGGAACGGGGTGAACAGTTCCACGCATCTCCAGCGCGGACGCCGGAGACCAGGTCTAAATGGCTCAGGGCCGCCTGGCCGGCTGGCGGGATTTTCCTGCCGCCGGCATGTAGGGCGCGGCAGCCGCCTGCGGCGACGGGGTGAACAGGAGTACCTTTCTCTGGGGCGGCCGCAAGAGACTAGGTCTACCAGGCTCGGGGTTGCCTGCCATTGGTAGAGATTTCACTCACTTCAGCGGCCCGCAACGCTTCAGGAAAGGGAATGAAATCCTGAAATGGCAGGACAAAGTCTGAGAAACCCGCAGGAAAGGAGGTATGATGTAATGAAATGAAATGCGATGGAAGAAATCCCGTAAATTCATAAAGGGGGTGACCACGCTGAAATGGCCTGAGATGAGTAGAGGTGGCTGGAAATAAAGCAAAACCTTACTGAAATGACTTGGAAAAGCATCCTGAAATGAAGGAAGAAATGATAAAATAGAATCTGTAGAGAGGGTGCTAAAGAAATGAAATGATGAGAGAAATGGAGGGCAAATTCCGAAACCGAGAGAAAACAGTAAAAGTGACTGGGATGAAAAGCAGTATGAAATGTGATGGAAGAAATCCTGGAAATTCATAAAGGAGGAGACCACGCTGAAATGGCCTGAGATGAGTAGAGGTGGCTGCAAATAAAGCAAAATCTTGCGAAAATGTCTGAGAAACTTCGGAAAGAGATAGATAATGAAATGAAATGAGATGGAAAAATCGAAATTCATAAAGAGGGACAGCTGAAATGGCCTGAGATGAGTAGAGGTGGCTGAAATAAAGCAAAACCTTACTGAAATGACTTGAAAAGCATCTGAAATGAAGGAAGAAATGATAAAATAGAATCTGTAGAGAGGTGCTAAAGGAATGAAGTCAGAGGGAAGAAATGGAGGGCAAATTCGAAACCGAGAGAAAACAGTAAAAGTGACTGGGATGAAAAGGAGTGCAGACAAGTGGCCAAAACTTATCAAATATCCCTAAAAACATGCTGGAATCATGGAGGAAGAAAAGTCAAAGCCTGTTGAGAGGCTGTTAAAAAAGCAAATCGCAAAAAAACCAGGAAAAATCCGAAACAGAAAACACTAAAAGTACATGAGAGGAAGTGCAGGAATATGCACAAAGCTTGCCCAAATGATGCTCATTGAATTGCAAGGATTTCATTCCCTTTCCTGAAATCCTTCCCCTCAGGAAAAGGGAATGAGAAATCCTGAAATGGCGAGACAAAGTCTGAGAAACTTAGCAGGAAAAGGAGATATGATGTAAAGAAATGAAATGTGATGGAAGAAATCGGAAATTCATAAAGGAGGAGACCACGCTGAAATGGCCTGGATGAGTAGAGGTGGCTGGAAATAAAAGCAAAAATCTTGCTGGAAATGACTCGAATAGCCTTGAAATGTAGGAAAAGGAAAACATGGATCTACCCAGATAGGTTGCTAAAAAAATGAAATGAAAGCGCGAAAGAAAGAGGAGGACAAATTCTAGAGCAAGAGAAAAGAACAGATAAGAAGTGACTGGGATGAAACATAAGTACGACAAGTGGCCCAAAACTTGCTCTAATTATCCCCTAAAAACATGCTGGAATCATGGAGGAAAAAAAAAAGTCAAAGCCTGTGTTAGAAGGAGGCTAAAAGAAAAGGACTTAGCAAAAAAACAGGGGAATATTCGAAACGAGAAGAAAACACTAAAAGTACATGGGATGAAAGAAGTGCGAATATACAAAGCTTGCCCAAATGATGCTCATTGGTCCCAAGTTCATTCCCTTTCCTGAAAGGGAAATCCTTCCTTTCAGGAAGAAGAAATCCTGAAATGGCAGAACAAAGTCTAGAAACCTGGCAGGAAAGGAATGTGATGTAATGAAATGAAATACGATCGGAAGAAATCCGTAAATTAGAAAGGGTGAGCACTAGAAATAGCCTGAGATGAGTAGAAATTAGCTGGAAATAAAAACTGCTGAAATGACTTGGAAAAGCTTCTGAAATGAAGGAAGAAAGGATGAAATAGAATCTTCAAAGTGGTTGCTAAAAAAATGAAATGGCGAGAGAAGGAGGGCAAATTCAAACAGAAAAACAGTAAGTGACTGGGATGAAAAGAGTGCAGAAAGTGGCCCAAACTACTCAAATATCCCAAACATGCTGAACACGGAGAAAGGAAAACCAGAGCCTGTGAGAGGTGCTAAAAGAAAAGGAATACCAAAAACCAGGAAAATTCTGAAACAAGAAAACTAAATCTGGATAAGAGTGCAGATATGCAAAGTTGCCCAAATGATGCATTGAATTCGGATTCACCTTCCGAAGGAGAATTTCTTCGGAAGGGAATGAAATCCTGAAATGGCAGGACAAAGTCTGAGAAACTTCAGAAAGGAGATATGATGTAATGAAATGAAATGATGGAAGAAATCCGAAATTCTAAAGGGGACAAGCTGAAATGGCCTGAGATGAGTAGAGTGGCTGGAAATAAAGAAAACTTCTGAAATGACTGGAAATGCCTGAAATGTAAGGAGAAAGAAGAAAAGATCTGCAGATGGTTGCAAAAATGAAAATGGCAGAAAGGAGGCAAATTCTAAACCGGGGAAAAAAGTAAAGTGACTGGATGAAAGAGGCAGACAAGTGGCCAAAACTCTAAAATATCCTGAAAAACATGTGAAATTAAGGGGAAAAGGAATAACGGGCCTGTTGAAGGCTTAAAAAAGAAATGGCGAAAAAACAGGGAAAATCAAACCAAGAAAACACTAAAAGACATGGATGACAGAAGTGCAGGAATATGCACCAAAGCTTGCCCAAATGATGTCATTGAATATGAGATTTCTTGCCCATTTCTGAAGAGGATTTATCCTTCCAGAAAGAATGAAATGCAATGGCAGGACAAAGTCAAGAAACCAGGAAAGAGATATGATGAATGAAATGAAATGATGGAAGAAATCGAAATTCATAAGGTGACAACGCTGAAATGGCCTGAGATGAGTAGAGTGAATGGCTGAAATAAAGAAAATCTTGCTGAAATGATGGAAAACTCTGAAATGTAGGAAGAAGGATAAAATAGAGTCTGCAGATAGGTTCTAAAAATGAATGGTACAGAAAGGGAGGCAAATTGAAACGAGAGAAAAAGTAAAAGTGACTGGGATGAAAAGTAGTGCAGACAAGTGGCCCAAAACTGCCAAATATCCCAAAAACATGCTGAAATTGGAGGAAAGGAAAACCGGAGCCTGTTGAGAGGTGCTAAAAAAGAAATGGCGAAAAAACAGGGAAAATTCCAAACCAAAAAACACTAAATGTAATGGGATGACAGGAAGTGCAGAATATGCACAAAGCTTGCCCAAATGATGCTCATTGATTAGGATTTCATTCCCTTCTGAAGAAATTTCCTTCAGGAAAGGAATGAAATCCTGAAATGGCAGACAAAGTCTGAGAACCCAGGAAAGGAGATAGATGTATGAAATGAAATGCATGGAAGAAATCCGAAATTCATAAAGGTGACACTGAAATGGCCTGAGATGAGTAGAGGTGCTGGAAATAAAGAAAACTTGCTGAAATGACTGGAAAAGCTCCTGAAATGAAGGAAGAAAGGTAAAATAGAATCTGAGAGGTTGCTAAAGAAATAAATGGGAGAGAAAGGAGGCAAATTCAAACCGAGAGAAACAGTAAAGTGACTGGGATGAAAGTAGTGAGACAAGTGCCCAAACTTGCTCAATATCCCTAAAAACATGCTGGAATACGAGGAAAGAAAACGAGCCTGTTGAGAGGCTGTTAAAAAAGAAATGGCAAAAAACAGGAAAATCCAAACCAAGAAACACTAAAATACATGATGACAGGAAGTGCAGGAATATGCACCAAAGCTTGCCCAAATGATGCTCATTGATGCAGGATTTCATCCTTCCTGAAGGAAATTTCCTTTCAGGAAAGGAATGAAATCCTGAAATGAGGACAAAGTCTGAGAAACCCAGGAAAGGAGATATGATGTCATGAAATGAAATGCATGGAAGAAACTAAATTCATAAGGTGACACGCTGAAATGGCCTGAGATGAGTAGAGGTGGCTGAAATAAAGGAAAACTTGCTGAAATGACGAAAAGCTCCTGAAATGAAGAAGAAAGGATAAAATAGAATCTGTAAAGTTTTAAAGAAATTAAATGGTGAGAAAGGAGGGCAAATTCCGAAGCCCAGAAAACAGTAAAAGTGACTGGATGAAAGTAGTCAGACAAGTGGCCCAAAACTTGCTCAATATCCCTAAAACATGCTGAATTACGAGGAAAGGAAAACCGAGCCTGTTGAGAGGCTGTTAAAAAAACAAAGCAAAAAACAGGGAAAATCCCAAACAAGAAAACACTAAAAGTACATGGATGACAGAAAGTGCAGGAATACGCACCAAAGACGCCCAAATGATGCTCATTGATTTGCCGATGGGCTTTCATTCCTTCTGAAAGGGAAATCCTTCCTTCAGGAAAAGGAATGAACCGGAAAATGGCAGGACAAAGTCCGAGAAACCGTAGGAAAGGAGATATGATGTAATGAAATGGAATGCGTATGGAAGAAATCCCGAAATTATAAAGGGTGTGACTAATACGCTTGAAATGGCCTGAGATGAGTAGAGTTGCTGGAAATAAAGCAAAACTTGCTGAAATGACTTGGAAAAAGGCCCAAAACTTGCTCTAATTATCCCTAAAACATGCTGCAATTACGGAGGAAAGGAATAACCGGAGCCTGTTGAGAGGCTGTTAAAAAAAAAACGAATGGCTTAAAAAACAGGGAAAATCCGAAACCAAGAAACACTAAAAGTACATGGATGACAGGAAGTGCAGGAATATGCACCAAAGCTTGCCCAAATGATGCTCATTGAATTCGCAGGATTTCATTCCCTTTCCTGAAAGGAAGATTTCACTCAGAAAAGGGAATGAAATCCTGAAATGGCAGGACAAAGTCTGAGAAACCTGGCAGGAAAGGAGATATGATGTAATGAAATGAAATGCGATGGAAGAAATCCGAAATTCATAAAGGGTGTGACCACGCTGAAATGGCCTGAGATGAGTAGAGGTGGCTGGAAATAAAGCAAAACTTGCTGAAATGACTGGAAAAGCCTCCTGAAATGAAGGAAGAAAGGATAAAATAGAATTTTCAAGTGGTTGCTAAAATGAAAATGGTGAGAGAAAGGGAGGGCAAATTCGAAACCGAGAAAACAGTAAAAGTGACTGGGATGAAAGGTAATGCAGACAAGTGGCCCAAACTTGCTCAAATATCCCTAAAAACATGCAATTACGGAGAAAGGAATAACGGAGCCTGATCGAGAGGCTGTTAAAAATGGATGGCTTAAAAACCAGGAAAATCCGAAACCAAGAAAACACTAAAAGTACATGGGATGACAGGAAGTGCAGGAATATGCACCAAAGCTTGCCCAAATGATGCTCATTGAATTAAGGGATTTCATTCCCTTTCCTGAAAGGAAGGATTTCCTTTCAGAAAGGGAATGAAATCCTGAAATGGCAGACAAAGTCTGAGAAACCTGGCAGGAAAGGAGAGATATGATGTAATGCGATGGAAGAAATCCGGAAATTCATAAAGGGTGACCACGCTGAAATGGCCTGAGATGAGTAGAGGTGGCTGGAAATAAAGCAAAACTTGCTGAAATGACTCAGAAAAGCCTCCTGAAATGAAGGAAGAAAGGATAAATAGAATCTTCAGAGAGGTTGCTAAAAAAATTAAATGGTGAGAAAAGGAGGGCCAAATTCGAAACCGAGAAAACAGTAAAAGTGACTGGGATGAAAAGCAGTGCAGACAAGTGCCAAAACCTCATATCCCAAAAACATGCTGAATTACGAGAAAGAAAACGAGCCTGTTGAAGGCTAAAAAAAAGAATGGCAAACAGGGAAAATCAAACCAGAAAAACTAAAATCATGAGAAGAAGTGCGAATATGCACCAAAGTGCCCAAATGATCTCATTAAAGATTTATTCCTTTCCGAAGAATCCTTCGAAGGAATGAAATCCTGAAATGCAGGACAAAGTCTGAAACCAGGAAAGGAATAGATGAGAAATGAAATCGAAGAAAACACTAAAAGTACATGGATGACAGGAAGTGCAGGAATATGCACCAAAGCTTGCCCAAATGATGCTCATTGAATTCGGGATTTCATTCCCTTTCCTGAAAGGAAGGATTTCCTTTCAGAAAGGAATGAAATCCTGAAATGGCAGGACAAAGTCTGAGAAACCCAAAGGAAAGGAGATATGATGTAATGAAATGAAATGCGATGGAAGAAATCCCGGAAATTCATAAAGGGGTGACCACGCTGAAATGGCCTGAGATGAGTAGAGGTGGCTGGAAAACAAAGAAAACTTGCTGAAATGACCTGAAAAGCTCCTGAAATGAAGGAAGAAAGGATAAAATAGAATCTTCAGAGAGGAAATAAATCTAGAAGGTTGCAAATAAGAAAGAGATCAAACGGAGAAAGTAGATGGGATGAAAGTGCGAAATCAATTATATCTAAACATGCGAATCGAGAAAGAACAGCCTGTTGAAGGTTAAAAAGAACAGAATACAAAACATAATCAGATAAGTGCGAATATGCAAGCTTAAAGACTCATAATGATTTCCTCGAAATTGAAGAATGAACCTAACAGACAAAGTCTGAGAACAGAAGTATGATGTATGATGAAATCGATGGAAGAATCGAATCAAGGTGACAAAGGCCTGGGAAAAAGAACGAATATGAAAGTCAAATGAGGAAGAGAAAGATAGGTTAAAAAATAAAGAGGCATCAACAGAAACAGAAAGTGACGAGAAAAGAGAACATGCTCAAAACTGCTCTAATATCCTAAAAACATGCAGAATCATGGAGAAAGAAAAATCGAAACCTGTTGAGAGAGCTGTAAAAAGGACAAATGAAAACGGGGAAATTCAAA
>JAREIS010002968.1:0-33850 GCA_030060385.1 Muscicapa striata striata | reverse complement strand
GGGAAAATTGCCATTGTTCATATCCAGGGCCCTTGGCTGGAGACGGGGCATCTGACAGCTAAAATTCTGAAAGGACCAGGATTTCTCCCAGACTGAAGATGCCAGCAGTTAGAAGCCTGGCTACTTTTGGAGAGACCAACACTAGCTCTAAACTGGAATTAAGAAACTGGGAGGGTGTGGGTTTTTTCAGAGGGAAAATGGCCAATGTACGTGTCCAGGGCCCTTGCCCAGAGTGTGGGCGTCTGACAGCTAAAATTCCAAAAGGATCAGGATTTCTTCCAGACTTAAGATGCCACCAGTTAGAACCCTGGCCACTTTTGGAGGGACAATGTCTTCCTCAGAATGATCATAAATGTTGAAGGTTGGGATTGTGTTCCTTCAATGTATGAGTGGGGAGAATTTTTTCCCATTGTAACGCTAACAGAACCCGCCGGCTGTGCCCAGGGTTTGTGATGGCCCTGGACGGGCGGTGGGTGGGACCGGAGCTACCCGGAGGGGGATGCGGACTTCCGGGAAGGGGGGGAGCTACTCAGGGGAGCACGAGGCTTCTGGAGGGGCCCGGCTGTTTTTCCGGGGAGAGAGAGGGGGAGGGGGAACTTCTCCAGTCTGCTCGGCGGTGTGAGGAGGTAGGAGACCCGGCGGCCGGCTGCATTTCAGCTGCCCAGCATCTGCCCTGCTACCTCGGAGGCGCTGCTGACCACCAAAGACCAAATACTTCCTACCTCTGGGAATATAACTGGTCATCTGGACACAGGATCGGAGCGAAGAGCTCCCACCTGAGCCAGCCCGGCCGCGGCTGTTCCACTCCACCTCCCTGGCTCCCGCCTGCGCCTGCAGCTGTGCCGGCCCTGCTACAGTTACACCCCCAGGAACGGACACAGACCGAGTGTGTCCGCGTCTAAGAAGGGACTACAGCTGACTTTTTTCTTCTGTTTTTCGTCGGTAATTTTAATAATTACTGTTGTTTTCTACTTGTGCTGTGAGTTAGAGTAGTAAAGAGCTGTTACTTTTACCTCCTTATCTCCGCCTTGAGTCCTTGATTTGAAACAATTATAACACTCGGAGGGGGGTGACATTGATTTCTCTATTTCAAAGGGAAACTTCTGCCGTTTTTTACAGAACCCTGTCCTAAAACCAGGACAGATTTTGGCGCCCAACGTGGGGCTGAGGGCATTAAAAGGCGAGTTAAGAGAGGAGTAGCAGCTCTTAAGCAGCAACATGTTTTCTAGTTTAATCTGGTTTGGGCTCCACGTGGTCACAGATATTTCTCTCCCATTTGCAAGCCCTTTTTTGAATATGGGCCCCCACCAAATTTATTGTAGCTATGATCCGATTTGTGTTTTGGATTGATTTTGTCAGGAATTCATGGGTTTTTAATTTTTCTGGAAATTTGCCACATGGATCCTGAGCTATCGTACTCTAACTGCGTGTTTCTGGGGTTATTTCAACAATGGTACTTACTGTGAGGCAATGAATGCAAGGGAAATTTTCTCCCAACCTGTCACCCAGTTTTTGAGGCTACCCCACCAGTTTTCAAGGATTTCAGATTTGCTTTAATTGCTAGTATTATTATTCCGTGGCTGGTGTTGCTGATGGGCCTGCTTTACTTAGCATTCAGAAACAAGGGAATACTGGCTTGGATAACAACCATGAAAGATGCTGCCCCAGAGCCTGGTGTTGCCCCACAGCCCACTGCAGAAATGAACCAGCCAGAGTGGGTGGGGGTTCTAGTGAAGGAGATACGGGACATGGGCCAGGTGTTGAAGGAGCAGGGCCAAGTGCTGAAGGAGCACCTTTCCCCAGCTAGTGAGAAACCCTCCCCTGCCCTAAAGAGGGAGAATCTGATGGTGCTGCAGTGGAACCCATAGATGTTACATCTGTCCAGGTTCCAGCTGGATCACAGGGGCAGCCACAGCCAGCAGCAGTTGCCCCTGTGGAAACTAGGAAATCTAAGATTAAAACAAAGCACCTAGATAGTGGGGATCAGCCAGGAGGGTCCTCACAGTCAGCAAGGGAGCCAGAGGTTGAGATTGTCACCGAGTCTCTCTCATATGACACTCTCCGTAACCTGCGAAAAGACATTGTGCGACGGGGCCGTGAGCCTTTACAACCTGGTTACTTCGTGTCTGGGACCTTATGGGGAGAGGTGTACAACTGGATGGCACTGAGGCCAGGAATTTGGGATCCTTGTCCCAGGACTCAGGTGTGGACCAGACATTCGTAAGGGAGCAAGGCCTCCTTTCCCTTTGGGAACGGCTTCTAATGAGTGTGAGAGAGAAGTTTATCCACAAAGAGAGAATGCAGGAGCACCACCATAGAATGCGCTGGAAGACCATTGATGAAGGGATCCAGCAGCTGAGGGAAGTGGCAGTATTAGAGGTACTCTTTGGGATGGATGGACAGCATGACAATGACCCTGACAAGGTCAGGTGCACAGGGCAGATGTTGTGGGATCTGGCAACCCTGGGGCCATCTGAATTTGCTACCTACATTGCACTGATTAGGGCTGATGACCACCGAGAGACAGTAGGTTCTGTTGCCAGCAAGCTCAGAAATTTTGACAGTATGATTAATGGCCCAGTGCAGGCCAAGGTCTCTGTTGTGGCCAGGGACCTCCAACAGGTCCAAGAGGAGATGAAGGGGATGAGAGGGTTGAAAGGAGAGGTGAGGGAGATTATAAAGGAGGAGATAAGGAAGATCAATGCAGCACCAGTACGAGTCACAGGCCCCAAATCTCACACCCAACGCCCCCCAGCTAGGGACAGAGGATACTCCTCACGAACTGACCTGTGGTTCTTCCTGCGAGACCATGGGGAAGACATGGAAAAATGGGATGGGAAGCCCACTTCTGTCCTGGCAGCACGGGTGCGTCAGCTCAGGGAGGGAAATGCCAACCGAGGGAACCACGCTAAAATGAAGGTAGCCTCGACCTCCCACAACCAAGGTGCAGGGTACTACAGAAGGGAGGATGATCTGTCAGATCCCCTGGAAGGGACCTCCACTATGTATGCCCAGGAAGGAAATAATAACCAGGGCTAGAGGGGCCCTGCCTCTAGCCAGGGAGAGGCATGGGATAACAGGATCTACTGGGTAGTGTGGGTGCGATGGCCTGGCACATCAAAGCCACAGAAACATAGAATGTTAGTTGATACTGGTTCAGAATGCACCCTGATACCATCAGAACATGTGGGGAAGGTACCTGTTTCCATTGTTGGGGTGACAGGGGATCACAGGAATTTACTTTGCTGGAAGCTGAGATTAGCCTGACAGGGAAGGGGTGGCAGAAACATCCGATTGTAACTGGCCCAGGGGCACCGTGCATTCTAGGCATAGACTTCCTCAGGAATGGCTACTACAAAGATCCAAGGGGATTCAGGTGGGCTTTTGGAATAGCTGCTGTATCGGCAGAGAGTATTAAGCAGTTGAACACTTTGCCTGGACTGTCAGAAAATCCATCTGCAGTGGGACTCCTGAAAGTGACAGAGCAACAGGTACCAATTGCCACCATGACAGTGCACCGCCGGCAGTACCGACAAATCGAGATGCTGTGATCCCCATCCACAAGATGATCCGTGAGCTGGAGAGCCAAGGGGTGGTGAGCAAAACCCACTCACCCTTCAACAGCCCCATCTGGCCTGTGCGCAAGTCTGAGGGGGAATGGAGATTGACTGTGGACTATCGTGCCTTGAATGAAGTGACTCCACCACTGAGCGCAGCCGTGCCGGACATGCTGGAGCTGCAGTACGAGCTGGAGTCCAAGGCAGCGAAGTGGTATGCTACCATTGACATTGCCAATGCATTTTTCTCCATTCCTTTGGCAGCAGAGTGCAGGCCTCAGTTTGCTTTCACCTGGAGGGGTGTGTGCAGTACACCTGGAACCGACTGCCCCAGGGTGGAAACACAGCCCTACCATCTGCCATGGGCTGATCCAGGCTGCACTGGAAAAGGGTGAGGCCCCAGAACATTTGCAATACATTGATGACATCATTGTGTGGGGGAACACGGCAACAGAGGTCTTTGAGAAGGGAGAGAAAATCATCCAGATTTTGCTGGAAGCTGGCTTTGCCGTCAAGAAAAGCAAAGTCAAAGGACCTGCTCGAGAGATCCAGTTCCTGGGAGTGAAGTGGCAAGACGGACGGCGCCAGGTCCCCACTGAGGTCATCAATAAGATCACTGCAATGTCAGCACCAACAAGCAAGAAGGAAACACAAGCTTTCCTAGGTGCCATAGGCTTTTGGAGAATGCATATCCCTGAATACAGCCAGATTGTGAGCCCTCTCTACCTGGTCACCCGCAAGAAGAATGATTTCCACTGGGGCCCTGAACAACAGCAAGCCTTCGCCCAGATCAAGCAGGAGATCGCTCATGCTGTAGCCCTTGGCCCAGTCAGGACAGGACCAGAGGTAAAGAATGTTCTCTACTCTGCAGCCGGGAACCATGGTCTGTCCTGGAGCCTTTGGCAGAAGGTGCCTGGTGAAACTCGAGGCCGACCCCTGGGATTCTGGAGCAGAGGTTACAGAGGTTCTGAAGCCAATTACACCCCGACGGAGAAGGAAATCTTGGCTGCCTATGAAGGAGTTCAAGCTGCCTCAGAGGTAATTGGCACAGAAGCACAACTTCTCCTGGCACCCCAACTGCCAGTGCTGGGGTGGATGTTCAAAGGAAAGGTTCCTTCTACCCACCATGCCACCGACGCCACATGGAGCAAGTGGATTGCCCTCATCACGCAGCGCCCACATTGGTAACCCAAATCGCCCTGGGATTTTGGAGATAATTACAAACTGGCCAGAAGGTGAAGATTTTGGTCTTGCCGAGGAGGAGGAGCAGAAGCAAGTGACCCGAGCTGAAGAAGCCCCACCGCACAACCAGCTGCCAGCAGATGAAACGTGCTACGCTCTTTTCACCGACGGTTCCTGTCGCATCGTGGGAATGAATCGGAAGTGGAAAGCAGCCGTATGGAGCCCCACACGACAGGTTGCACAAGCTACCGAAGGAGAAGGTGGATCAAGCCAACTTGCTGAACTCAAAGCTGTTCAGCTGGCCTTGGACATTGCTGAGAGAGAGAAATGGCCAAAGCTCTACCTCTACACTGATTCATGGATGGTAGCCAATGCTCTGTGGGGCTGGCTGGAAAGGTGGAAAAAGGCTGACTGGCAACGTAGAGGAAAGCCAATCTGGGCTGCTGATGAGTGGAAAGACATTGCCACTGGATAGAGAAGCTACCTGTGAAAGTCCGCCATGTGGATGCCCATGTTCCCAAGAGTCGGGCTAGTGAAGAGCACCGCACAACGAGCGGGTAGATCAGGCTGCACAGATAGAGGTGTCAAAGATAGACTTAGATTGGGAACACAAGGGAGAATTGTTCCTGGCTCGATGGGCCCATGATGCCTCAGGTCATCAGGGCAGAGACGCCACCTATAAGTGGGCACGAGACCGAGGGGTGGATCTAACCATGGACAGTATTTCCCAGGTTATCCATGACTGTGAGACGTGTGCTGCCATCCAGCAAGCCAAGCGGGTGAAGCCCTCTGGTATGGTGGGCGATGGTCCAAATATAAGTATGGAGAGGCCTGGCAGATTGACTACATCACACTGCCTCAAACCCGCCAAGGCAAGCGCTATGTGCTGACCATGGTGGAAGCCACCACCGGGTGGTTGGAGACCTACCCTGTGCCCCACGCTACTGCTAGGAACACCATCCTAGGCCTGGAAAACAAGTCCTTTGGAGACATGGTACCCTGAGAGAATTGAGTCAGACAATGGGACTCATTTCAAAATAGCCTTGTTAGCACCTGGGCTAAAGAACATGGCATTGAGTGGGTGTATCCATATTCCCTACCATGCACCAGCGGCTGGGAAAGTCGAACGGTGCAATGGCCTGCTTAAAACCACCTTAAAAGCACTTGGTGGGGGGACTTTTAAGAACTGGGAGATTAATTTACCAAAGGCCACATGGTTAGTGAATACCCGAGGTTCCACTAACCGAGCAGGTCCTGCCCAATCTGAGCCTTTGGGAACACCAGATGGAGATAAGGTCCCAGTGGTACACCTGAGAGGCATGTTAGGGAAAACTGTTTGGGTGAACTCTGCCTCCAGCAAAGACAATCCTGTTCGTGGGGTGGTTTTCGCTCAAGGACCAGGTTGCACTTGGTGGGTGATGCAAAAGGATGGAGAGACCCGATGCATCCACCAAGGAGACCTTGTTCTAGGGTGAATTATCTATGATACTGTGCCTGTAACTGCCTGTATGTATATGATTTAAAGGTTTTTAATTTGCTGTAGCATGTTGGCATGGGAAAAAATTCGGGGTGGATAATGTTGAAGGTTGGGATTGTGTTCCTTCAATGTATGAGTGGGGAGAATTTTTTCCCATTGTAACGCTAACAGAACCCGCCGGCTGTGCCCAGGGTTTGTGATGGCCCTGGACGGGCGGTGGGTGGGACCGGAGCTACCCGGAGGGGGATGCGGACTTCCGGGAAGGGGGGGAGCTACTCAGGGGAGCACGAGGCTTCTGGAGGGGCCCGGCTGTTTTTCCGGGGAGAGAGAGGGGGAGGGGGAACTTCTCCAGTCTGCTCGGCGGTGTGAGGAGGTAGGAGACCCGGGGGCCGGCTGCATTTCAGCTGCCCAGCATCTGCCCTGCTACCTCGGAGGCGCTGCTGACCACCAAAGACCAAATACTTCCTACCTCTGGGAATATAACTGGTCATCTGGACACAGGATCGGAGCGAAGAGCTCCCACCTGAGCCAGCCCGGCCGCGGCTGTTCCACTCCACCTCCCTGGCTCCCGCCTGCGCCTGCAGCTGTGCCGGCCCTGCTACAGTTACACCCCCAGGAACGGACACAGACCGAGTGTGTCCGCGTCTAAGAAAGGACTACAACTGACTTTTTTCTTCTGTTTTTCGCCGGTAATTTTAATAATTACTGTTGTTTTCTACTTGTGCTGTGAGTTAGAGTAGTAAAGAGCTGTTACTTTTACCTCCTTATCTCCGCCTTGAGTCCTTGATTTGAAACAATTATAACACTCGGAGGGGGGTGACATTGATTTCTCTATTTCAAAGGGAAACTTCTGCCGTTTTTTGGCAGAACCCTGTCCTAAAACCAGGACAATAAAGAAACTGGGAGGCTGTGGTTTTTTTTCAGAAGGAATATGGCCAATGTTCGTATCCAGGGCAATTGGCTTGGGACTGGGCGTCTGACAGCTAAAATTCCAAAAGGGACAGGATTTCTCCTACACTAAAGATGCCACCACTGAGAAAATTGGCTGTTCATAGACTGCCAAAAGCCTCCTCTAAATGGATATTACAAAAGTGGTGAAGTGATCTTTATGTCACAGAGAAATAGGCCCTTCTTTGCATGCAGGGCCATTGGCATGAGACTGTGCTTCGGCCGGCTAAAATTCCGAAAGGATCAGGATTTCTCCCTGATATAAGATGTGACCAGTTAGAACTCTGGCCACTTTTGGAGAGACAATGTCTTCCTGAGAATGGTCATAAAGAAACTGGGAGGGTGTGGTTTTTTTCAGAGGGAAAATGGCCAATGTTTTCACTGAGAAACACAAAATCCCCAAGAAATTGCAGAAGAAATGGCCAGAAAACCTCCTGACATCTGCACAAAACACCAAAAAATGGCCCCAAAATCCAGTGAGATTCCAGGAATTTCTGAGGAAAATCTGGGAAAGTGAGTGGGCAAAATATCTGGAGGAAATGCGACTTCAAATGGCCCAAAAGCCTGGAAATCACACCAAGAATGGCCCAAAACCTCCTGAAATCCATACTCAAAGACAGAAACTCGGCCAACATTCCAAGGGTTGCTAGCAAAAGCATCAGGAAAAATCCAGGGAAAATTGAGCCGAACAAACCAGGAAAGTCTCTGAAAATTGGCATTAAGAAATGAAAATGCTCTAAGAATCAAGTTTAAAATGAGCCCAAAATTCCAAAAATTGGAACTGAAACACCCCAAAGCTTTCAAAATTCCAGGAGTTACTGGGAAAAGCATCTAGGAAAATCCAGGAAAATTTCTTCCTTTAAAACAGGAAAAATTTTTAAAATTTTCAATGCAAAACACAAAAATCCGCTAGAAATTGCAGGAGAAATGGCCAGAAAACCTCCTAACATCTGCACAAAACACCAAAAATGGCCCCAAAATCCAGTGAGATTCCAGGAATTTCTGAGGAAAATCTGGGAAAGTGAGTGGGCAAAATATCTGGAGGAAATGCGACTTCAAATGGCCCAAAAGCCTGGAAATCACACCAAGAATGGCCCAAAACCTCCTGAAATCCATACTAAAACCCAGAAAGTCGGCCAACATCCCAAGGGTTGCTAGCAAAAGCATCCGGAAAATCCAGGGAAAATTGAGCCGAACAAACCAGGAAAGTCTCTGAAAATTGGCACTAAGAAATGAAATGCCCTAAGAATCAAGTTTAAAATGAGCCCAAATTTGCAAAATTTGAACTGGAACACCCAAAGCTTTCAAAATTCCAGGTGTTATTGGGAAAAATATCTAGGGAAACCCAGGAAAGATTCTTCCTTAAAAACAGAAAAAATCCTTTAAATATTTCACTGAGAAACACAAAAATCCCCAAGAAATTGCAGAAGAAATAGCCAGAAAACATCCTAACATCTGCACAAAAACCCAAAAATGGCCCCAAAATCCAGTGAGATTCCAGGAATTTCTGAGGAAAAATCTGGGAAAGTGAGTGGGCAAAATATCTGGAGGAAATGCGACTTCAAATGGCCCAAAAAGCCTGGAAATCACACCAAGAATGGCCCAAAACCTCCTGAAATCCATACTAAAACCCAGAAACTCGGCCAACATTCCAAGGGTTGCTAGCAAAAGCATCAGGAAAAATCCAGGGAAAATTGAGCCGAACAAACCAGGAAAGTCTCTGAAAATTGGCACTAAGAAATGAAAAATGTCCTAAGAATCAAGTTTAAAATGAGCCTAAAATTCGCAAAATTTGAACTGGAACACCCCAAAGGTTCAAAATTCCAGGAGTTATTGGGAAAAGCATTTGGGAAAATCCAGGAAAAATTCTTCCTTAAAAACAGGAAAAATCCTTTAAAATTTGCACTGCAAAACACAAAAATCCCGTAGATATTGCAGGAGAAATGGCCAGAAAACCTCCTGACATCTGCACAAAACACCAAAAAATGGCCCCAAAATCCAGTGAGATTCCAGGAATTTCTGAGGAAAAACAGGGAAAGTGAGTGGGCAAAATATCTGGAGGAAATGCGACTTCAAATGGCCCAAAAAGCCTGGAAATCACACCAAGAATGGCCCAAAACCTCCTGAAATCCATACTCAAAGACAGAAAGTCGGCCAACATTCCAAGGGTTGCTAGCAAAAGCATCAGGAAAAATCCAGGGAAAATTGAGCCGAACAAACCAGGAAAGTCTCTGAAAATTGGCATTAAGAAATGAAAAATGCTCTAAGAATCAAGTTTAAAATGTGCCCAAAATTCCAAAAATTGGAACTGAAACACCCCAAAGCTTTCAAAATTCCAGGAGTTACTGGGAAAAGCATCTAGGAAAATCCAGGAAAATTTCTTCCTTTAAAACAGGAAAATTTTTTTTAAATTTTCAATGAGAAACTCAAAAATCCCCTAGATATTGCAGCAAAAGTGGCCAGAAAACCTCCTAACATCTGCACAAAACACTAAAAAATGGCCCCAAAATCCAGTGAGATTCCAGGAATTTCTGAGGAAAAATCTGGGAAAGTGAGTGGGCAAAATATCTGGAGGAAATGCGACTTCAAATGGCCCAAAAAGCCTGGAAATCACACCAAGAATGGCCCAAAACCTCCTGAAATCCATACTCAAAGACAGAAACTCGGCCAACATTCCAAGGGTTGCTAGCAAAAGCATCAGGAAAAATCCAGGGAAAATTGAGCCGAACAAACCAGGAAAGTCTCTGAAAATTGGCACTAAGAAATGAAAAATGCCTAAGAATCAAGTTTAAAATGAGCCCAAAATTCCAAAATTTGAACTGGAACACCCAAAGCTTTCAAAATTCCAGGTGTTATTGGGAAAATATCTAGGAAAATCCAGGAAAAATTCTTCCTTAAAAACAGAAAAAATCTTTAAAATATTTCACTGAGAAACACAAAAATCCCCAGAAATTGCAGAAGAAATAGCCAGAAAACATCCTAACATCTGCACAAAAACCAAAAAATGGCCCCAAAATCCAGTGAGATTCCAGGAATTTCTGAGGAAAAATCTGGGAAAGTGAGTGGGCAAAATATCTGGAGGAAATGCGACTTCAAATGGCCCAAAAGCCTGGAAATCACACCAAGAATGGCCCAAAACCTCCTGAAATCCATACTAAAAGACAGAAAGTCGGCCAACATTCCAAGGGTTGCTAGCAAAAGCATCAGGAAAAATCCAGGGAAAATTGAGCCGAACAAACCAGGAAAGTCTCTGAAAATTGGCATTAAGAAATGAAAAATGCCTAAGAATCAAGTTTAAAATGTGCCCAAAATTCCAAAAATTGGAACTGGAACACCCCAAAGGTTCAAAATTCCAGGTGTTATTGGGAAAAGCATTTAGGAAAATCCAGGAAAATTTCTTCCTTAAAAACAGGAAAAATCCTTTAAAATTTGCACTGCAAAACACAAAAATCCCTAGATATTGCAGGAGAAATGGCCAGAAAACCTCCTGACATCTGCACAAAACACCAAAAATGGCCCCAAAATCCAGTGAGATTCCAGGAATTTCTGAGGAAAAATCTGGAAAGTGAGTGGGCAAAATATCTGGAGGAAATGCGACTTCAAATGGCCCAAAAGCCTGGAAATCACACCAAGAATGGCCCAAAACCTCCTGAAATCCATACTAAAACCCAGAAAGTCGGCCAACATCCCAAGGGTTGCTAGCAAAAGCATCCGGAAAAATCCAGGGAAAATTGAGCCGAACAAACCAGGAAAGTCTCTGAAAATTGGCACTAAGAAATGAAAAATGCCCTAAGAATCAAGTTTAAAAATGAGCCCAAATTTTCCAAAATTTGAACTGGAACACCCAAAGCTTTCAAAATTCCAGGTGTTATTGGGAAAAATATCTAGGGAAACCCAGGAAAAATACTTCCTTAAAAACAGAAAAAATCCTTTAAATATTTCACTGAGAAACACAAAAATCCCCAAGAAATTGCAGAAGAAAGTGGCCAGAAAACCTCCTGACATCTGCACAAAACACCAAAAAATGGCCCCAAAATCCAGTGAGATTCCAGGAATTTCTGAGGAAAAATCTGGGAAAGTGAGTGGGCAAAATATCTGGAGGAAATGCGACTTCAAATGGCCCAAAAAGCCTGGAAATCACACCAAGAATGGCCCAAAACCTCCTGAAATCCATACTCAAAGACAGAAAGTCGGCCAACATTCCAAGGGTTGCCAGCAAAAGCATCAGGAAAAATCCAGGGAAAATTGAGCCGAACAAACCAGGAAAGTCTCTGAAAATTGGCATTAAGAAATGAAAAATGCTCTAAGAATCAAGTTTAAAATGTGCCCAAAATTCCAAAAATTGGAACTGAAACACCCCAAAGCTTTCAAAATTCCAGGAGTTACTGGGAAAAGCATCTAGGAAAATCCAGGAAAATTTCTTCCTTTAAAACAGGATATTTTTTTATTAAATTTTCAATGAGAAACTCAAAAATCCGCTAGAAATTGCAGGAGAAATGGCCAGAAAACCTCCTAACATCTGCACAAAACACTAAAAAATGGCCCCAAAATCCAGTGAGATTCCAGGAATTTCTGAGGAAAAACAGGGAAAGTGAGTGGGCAAAATATCTGGAGGAAATGCGACTTCAAATGGCCCAAAAAGCCTGGAAATCACACCAAGAATGGCCCAAAACCTCCTGAAATCCATACTAAAACCCAGAAAGTCGGCCAACATCCCAAGGGTTGCTAGCAAAAGCATCCGGAAAAATCCAGGGAAAATTGAGCCGAACAAACCAGGAAAGTCTCTGAAAATTGGCACTAAGAAATGGAAAGTGCCCTAAGAATCAAGTTTAAAATGAGCCCAAATTTGCAAAATTTGAACTGGAACACCCAAAGCTTTCAAAATTCCAGGTGTTATTGGGAAAAATATCTAGGGAAACCCAGGAAAGATTCTTCCTTAAAAACAGAAAAAATCCTTTAAATATTTCACTGAGAAACACAAAAATCCCCAAGAAATTGCAGAAGAAATAGCCAGAAAACATCCTAACATCTGCACAAAAACCAAAAATGGCCCCAAAATCCAGTGAGATTCCAGGAATTTCTGAGGCAAAATCTGGGAAAGTGAGTGGGCAAAATATCTGGAGGAAATGCGACTTCAAATGGCCCAAAAAGCCTGGAAATCACACCAAGAATGGCCCAAAACCTCCTGAAATCCATACTCAAAGACAGAAAGTCGGCCAACATTCCAAGGGTTGCTAGCAAAAGCATCAGGAAAAATCCAGGGAAAATTGAGCCGAACAAACCAGGAAAGTCTCTGAAAATTGGCATTAAGAAATGAAAAATGTCCTAAGAATCAAGTTTAAATGAGCCTAAAATTCCAAAAATTTGAACTGGAACACCCCAAAGGTTCAAAATTCCAGGAGTTATTGGGAAAAGCATTTGGGAAAATCCAGGAAAAATTCTTCCTTAAAAACAGGAAAAATCCATTAAAATTTGCACTGCAAAACACAAAAATCCCCTAGAAATTGCAGAAGAAATGGCCAGAAAACCTCCTGACATCTGCACAAAACACCAAAAAATGGCCCCAAAATCCAGTGAGATTCCAGGAATTTCTGAGGAAAAATCTGGGAAAGTGAGTGGGCAAAATATCTGGAGGAAATGCGACTTCAAATGGCCCAAAAGCCTGGAAATCACACCAAGAATGGCCCAAAACCTCCTGAAATCCATACTAAAAGACAGAAAGTCGGCCAACATTCCAAGGGTTGCTAGCAAAAGCATCAGGAAAAATCCAGGGAAAATTGAGCCGAACAAACCAGGAAAGTCTCTGAAAATTGGCACTTAAGAAATGAAAAATGCCTAAGAATCAAGTTTAAAATGAGCCCAAAATTCCAAAAATTTGAACTGGAACACCCCAAAGGTTCAAAATTCCAGGTGTTATTGGGAAAAACATCTAGGAAAATCCAGGAAAAATTCTTCCTTAAAAACAGGAAAAATCCTTTAAAATTTGCACTGCAAAACACAAAAATCCCGTAGATATTGCAGGAGAAATGGCCAGAAAACCTCCTGACATCTGCACAAAACACCAAAAAATGGCCCCAAAATCCAGTGAGATTCCAGGAATTTCTGAGGAAAAACAGGGAAAGTGAGTGGGCAAAATATCTGGAGGAAATGCGACTTCAAATGGCCCAAAAGCCTGGAAATCACACCAAGAATGGCCCAAAACCTCCTGAAATCCATACTCAAAGACAGAAAGTCGGCCAACATTCCAAGGGTTGCTAGCAAAAGCATCAGGAAAAATCCAGGGAAAATTGAGCCGAACAAACCAGGAAAGTCTCTGAAAATTGGCATTAAGAAATGAAAAATGCTCTAAGAATCAAGTTTAAAATGTGCCCAAAATTCCAAAAATTTGAACTGAAACACCCCAAAGCTTTCAAAATTCCAGGAGTTATTGGGAAAAATATCTAGGAAAATCCAGGAAAATTTCTTCCTTAAAAACAGGAAAAATTTTTTTAAATTTTCAATGAGAAACACAAAATCCCCTAGAAATTGCAGGAGAAATGGCCAGAAAACCTCCTGACATCTGCACAAAACACCAAAAATGGCCCCAAAATCCAGTGAGATTCCAGGAATTTCTGAGGAAAAATCTGGGAAAGTGAGTGGGCAAAATATCTGGAGGAAATGCGACTTCAAATGGCCCAAAAAGCCTGGAAATCACACCAAGAATGGCCCAAAACCTCCTGAAATCCATACTCAAAGACAGAAAGTCGGCCAACATTCCAAGGGTTGCCAGCAAAAGCATCAGGAAAAATCCAGGGAAAATTGAGCCGAACAAACCAGGAAAGTCTCTGAAAATTGGCATTAAGAAATGAAAAATGCTCTAAGAATCAAGTTTAAAATGTGCCCAAAATTCCAAAAATTGGAACTGAAACACCCCAAAGCTTTCAAAATTCCAGGAGTTACTGGGAAAAGCATCTAGGAAAATCCAGGAAAATTTCTTCCTTTAAAACAGGAAATTTTTTTATTAAATTTTCAATGAGAAACTCAAAAATCCGCTAGAAATTGCACAAAAAATGGCCAGAAAACCTCCTAACATCTGCACAAAACACTAAAAAATGGCCCCAAAATCCAGTGAGATTCCAGGAATTTCTGAGGAAAAAACTAGGAAAGTGAGTGGGCAAAATATCTGGAGGAAATGCGACTTCAAATGGCCCAAAAAGCCTGGAAATCACACCAAGAATGGCCCAAAACCTCCTGAAATCCATACTAAAACCCAGAAAGTCGGCCAACATCCCAAGGGTGGCTAGCAAAAGCATCCGGAAAAATCCAGGGAAAATTGAGCCGAACAAACCAGGAAAGTCTCTGAAAATTGGCACTAAGAAATGGAAAGTGCCCTAAGAATCAAGTTTAAAATGAGCCCAAATTTGCAAAATTTGAACTGGAACACCCAAAGCTTTCAAAATTCCAGGTGTTATTGGGAAAAATATCTAGGGAAACCCAGGAAAGATTCTTCCTTAAAAACAGAAAAAATCCTTTAAATATTTCACTGAGAAACACAAAAATCCCCAAGAAATTGCAGAAGAAATAGCCAGAAAACATCCTAACATCTGCACAAAAAACCAAAAAATGGCCCCAAAATCCAGTGAGATTGCAGGAATTTCTGAGGCAAAATCTGGGAAAGTGTGTGGGCAAAATATCTGGAGGAAATGCGACTTCAAATGGCCCAAAAAGCCTGGAAATCACACCAAAAATGGCCCAAAACCTCCTGAAATCCATACTAAAACACAGAAACTCGGCCAACATTCCAAGGGTGGCTAGCAAAAGCATCAGGAAAAATCCAGGGAAAATTGAGCCGAACAAACCAGGAAAGTCTCTGAAAATTGGCACTAAGAAATGAAAAATGTCCTAAGAATCAAGTTTAAAATGAGCCTAAAATTTGCAAAATTTGAACTGGAACACCCCAAAGGTTCAAAATTCCAGGAGTTATTGGGAAAAGCATTTGGGAAAATCCAGGAAAAATTCTTCCTTAAAAACAGGAAAAATCCTTTAAAATTTGCACTGCAAAACACAAAAATCCCGTAGATATTGCAGGAGAAATGGCCAGAAAACCTCCTGACATCTGCACAAAACACCAAAAAATGGCCCCAAAATCCAGTGAGATTCCAGGAATTTCTGAGGAAAAACAGGGAAAGTGAGTGGGCAAAATATCTGGAGGAAATGCGACTTCAAATGGCCCAAAAGCCTGGAAATCACACCAAGAATGGCCCAAAACCTCCTGAAATCCATACTAAAAGACAGAAAGTCGGCCAACATTCCAAGGGTTGCTAGCAAAAGCATCAGGAAAATCCAGGGAAAATTGAGCCGAACAAACCAGGAAAGTCTCTGAAAATTGGCATTAAGAAATGAAAATGCCTAAGAATCAAGTTTAAAATGAGCCCAAAATTCCAAAATTTGAACTGAACACCCCAAAGGTTCAAAATTCCAGGAGTTAGCGGCTTCTTTTTCAGGGCTTTGTGTCCTGGGGCGATTTCTCTCTAAGGAAGGTAAATTTTGCCTACCACCTCGAACACGCTCCTGCTATGTTTTTCTGCAGACTAAACACGGCTGGGACGTGAACTTTCTTCTAAACTCTGTTTGATATCAGCCTGCCCTGCTTCTTGTAAGAGTTCCAAGCACTCTTTCAAGTCTGCATAGCGAATAGCGAAGAAGTGTACCTAAAGCTAAGAAGAAAGCGTGCACACCACACAGTAGTTCTCACTGTCCACTACACATAGACATGAGATCCCGGCATCTCCAATATTTACCACAGAAGGCAGCAAGACGAATAGGTATTCAGTAAGAAAACTAGCATACGTTGATACTGCTTCTAGCACTAGTCACTAACAACTGATACGCTGCACAGAGCACTCTGGTGCACTGAGTTTCTTTGTTCAAGTTTGTATCTTGCAGCGTTTTCTCTAATGAAGATGATTTCTCACCTAGTCCTCACACAGAAAGAGCACTCTGCTGCTAGGATTTTCTGCTGACTAAACATGCCTGGGACGTGCACGTTTCTTCTAGACCCTCTGTACCATAGCAGTCAGCCCTGCTGTTTGTAAGCATGCCATGCACTCCTTCCACTCTTCCTAGCATGTTTGGAGGCAGTGTTGGTCTCCTCCAAAAGTAGCCAGGGTGGTAAATGGTGGCATCTTTAGTCTGGGAGAAATTCTGATCCTTTTGGAATTTTAGCTGTCAGACGCCTCACTCTGGGTAAGGGCCCTGGACACGTACATTGGCCATTTTCCTGAAAACCCACACCCTCCCAGTTTCTTAATACCAGTTTGGACGCAGTGTTGGCCTCTCCAAAAGTAGCCAGGCTTCTAACTGGTGGCGTCTTTAGTCTGGGAGTAAACCTGATCCTTTCGGAATTTTAGCTGTCAGATGCCCCGCTCCAGCCAAGGGCCCTGGATATGAACAATGGCAATTTTCCCTCTGAAAAAACCACACCCTCCCAGTTTCTAATACCATTTTTGAGGAAGATTGAGTCTCTCCAAATGTAGCCAGGGTTCTAACAGGTGGCATCTTTAGTCTGAGAGAAATCCTGATCCTTTCAGAATTTTTGCTGTCAGACGCCCAGTCTCCGGCCTAGGGCCCTGACCCGTACATTGGCCATTTTGCCTATGAAAACGACACCCTCCCAGTTTCTTAATGGCGGTTTGAGGTAGACATTATCTCTGCAAAAGTAGCCAGGCTTCTAAGTGGTGGCATCTTTAGTCTAGAGAAGTCCTGACCTCTTGGAATTTGAGCTGTCAGACGACCAGTCTCAGGCCAATAGCTCTGGACACGAACATTGGCCATTCTCCTCTCAAAAACAACAACCTCCAGTTTCTTAATACCAGTTTGAGGTAGTGTTTGTCTCTCCAAAAGCAGCTAAGCTTCTAACTGCTGGGCATCTTTAGCCTGGAGAAATCATTACTTTTGTAATTTCGCAGGCCGAAGTCGGTCTCAGGACCATGGTCCTGCATAAAAACAAGGGCCTATTTCTCTCTGGAAATAAGGATCACGCTACCACATTTATAATATGCATTTAGAGGAGGCTTTTGGCACTCCATGAACCACCAGGATTCTAAGTGGTTGCATCTTTAGAGTAGGAGAAATCCTGATCCTTTCGGAATTTTAGCTGTCAGCACGCCCAGTCTCAGGCCAAAGGCCCTGCATGCAAAGAAGGGCTTCTTTCTCTGTGAAATAAAGATCACGCCACCACATTTGTAATATGCATTTAGAGGGAGGCTTTTGCACTCCATGAACAGCCAGTACACTAAGTGGTGGCATCTTTAGAGAGGAGAAAATCCTGATCCTTCGGGAATTTTAGCTACAGACGCCCACCCTCAGGCCAATTGCCCTGATACTTACATTGGCCATTTTCACCTGGAAAATCCACACCCTCCCAGTTTCTTAATAACAGTTTGGATTTAGTGTTGGTCTTGAAAAAGTAGCCAGGCTTCTAAATGGTGGCATCTTTAGTTTGGGAGAAATCCTGATCCTCGGAATTTTAGCTGTCACGCCCAGTCAAGCCCATTGCCATGAATCAGCATTCCATATTCCTCTGTAAAGAACCACACCGTCCCAGCATCTTAATGGCCGTTTGGGGAAGACATTGTTATCCAAAAGTAGCCAGGGTTCTAAGAGGTGGCATTTTTGTCTGGGAGAAATCCTGATCCTTTCAGAATTTTAGCTGTCAGACCCAGTCTCAGGTCAAAGATCCTGCATGCAAAGAAGGGCCTATTTCTCTGAGAAATGAAGATCACCACCATTTTTGTAATATCCATTTAGAGGCTTTTGCACCCAGAACAGCCAGGTTTTCAGTGGTGGCATCTTTTAGAGTAGGAGAAATCCTGATTCTTTGGAATTTGAACTTCGGGCGCCCAGTCTCAGGCCAATTCCCTTTGTTTAAAATGGCCTTTTTCCCCCTCTGAAAAAAACCCCTCCCAGTTTCTTTATGATCCCTTCTGGGGAAGGGTTTGCCCCCTCAAAAGTCCCAGGGTTCTAACTGGTGGCATCTTAAGTCTGGAAGAAATCCTGACCCTTTTTGGGGGTTTTTAACCCTTCAGACGCCCCCCTCTGGGAAAGGGGCCCCCGGACAGGGTACATTGGCCATTTTCCTCTGAAAAAACCCCCCAGTTTTTTAAATTTCCAGTTTGGAGGAGTTTTGGGTCCCCAAAAAGTAGCCAGGCTTCTAACTGCTGGCATCTTCAGTCTGGGAGAAATCCGGGTTTCCTTTCAGAATTTTAGCTGTCAGTGCCCGTCTCCAGCCAAGGGCCCTGGATATGAACAATGGAAATTTTTTCCCTCTAAAAAAAACCACACCCTCCTGTTTCCTAATACCATTTTTGGGGAAGATAGAGTCTCCCCCAAAAGTAGCCAAGATTCTAGAGGGGGACCTTTAGTCTGGGAGAAACCCTGATCCTTTGGAAATTTTTAGCTGTCAGACGCCCAGTCCCCGGCCCAAGGGCTCCGACCCTTACCGGCCATTTTCCATCTGAAAAACCCCCCAGTTTTTAATGGCATTTTGGGAGAAGCATTGTCTAATCCAAAAGTAGCCAGGGTTCAAAGGGAGGGCATCTTTGGTCGGGGGAGGAATCAAAGATTTTGGCTTTTTTAACTTTCACAAAATGAAATGACAAAGCCCGGGAGATTTTTGGGCCCATTTTTTTGCACCCAAAAGTGTTTTCTTTCCCCGAACCTGGGGGTTTTCCCTAAATGAGGTGATTGTCACCTCTCCTAACAAACACTCTGCTGCAGTTTATTTGCTCAAAAACACGCGGGCCGCACTTTCTTCAGCCTCTCTACCGGACAGTCTGCCCTGCTTCTTGTAAGATTAGCACTCTTTGAACTCTGCAGCAGAGAAGTTTAACTGAAGATAAAGAGAAAAGTGCACACACCCCAGCACTTCTCACTGTCCACTTCCATAACAGCGATCCCCCAAAATCCAGTGAGATTAGGAATTTTGGGAAAAAAGGGGAAAGTGGGGGGCAAAATTCGGAGAAATGCGATTTAAAAAAATTGGCATTAAGAAATGAAAATGCCCTAAGAATCAAGTTTAAAATGAGCCTAAAATTCCAAAAATTTGAACTGGAACACCCAAAGCTTTCAAAATTCCAGGTGTTATTGGGAAAAATATCTAGGGAAACCCAGGAAAAATACTTCCTTAAAAACAGAAAAAATCCTTTAAATATTTCACTGAGAAACACAAAAATCCCGTAGATATTGCAGGAGAAATGGCCAGAAAACCTCCTGACATCTGCACAAAACACCAAAAAATGGCCCCAAAATCCAGTGAGATTCCAGGAATTTCTGAGGAAAAATCTGGGAAAGTGAGTGGGCAAAATATCTGGAGGAAATGCGACTTCAAATGGCCCAAAAAGCCTGGAAATCACACCAAGAATGGCCCAAAACCTCCTGAAATCCATACTCAAAGACAGAAAGTCGGCCAACATTCCAAGGGTTGCTAGCAAAAGCATCAGGAAAAATCCAGGGAAAATTGAGCCGAACAAACCAGGAAAGTCTCTGAAAATTGGCATTAAGAAATGAAAAATGCTCTAAGAATCAAGTTTAAAATGAGCCCAAAATTCCAAAAATTGGAACTGAAACACCCCAAAGCTTTCAAAATTCCAGGAGTTACTGGGAAAAGCATCTAGGAAAATCCAGGAAAATTTCTTCCTTTAAAACAGGAAATTTTTTTTTAAATTTTCAATGAGAAACTCAAAAATCCCCTAGAAATTGCAGAAAAAATGGCCAGAAAACCTCCTAACATCTGCACAAAACACCAAAAAATGGCCCCAAAATCCAGTGAGATTCCAGGAATTTTTGAGGAAAAATCTGGGAAAGTGAGTGGGCAAAATATCTGGAGGAAATGCGACTTCAAATGGCCCAAAAAGCCTGGAAATCACACCAAGAATGGCCAAAACCTCCTGAAATCCATACTAAAAGACAAAAAGTCGGCCAACATTCCAAGGGTTGCTAGCAAAAGCATCCGGAAAAATCCAGGGAAAATTGAGCCGAACAAACCAGGAAAGTCTCTGAAAATTGGCATTAAGAAATGAAAAATGCTCTAAGAATCAAGTTTAAAATGAGCCCAAAATTCCAAAAATTGGAACTGAAACACCCCAAAGCTTTCAAAATTCCAGGAGTTACTGGGAAAAGCATCTAGGAAAATCCAGGAAAAATTCTTCCTTAAAAACAGAAAAATTTTTATTAAATTTTCAATGAGAAACACAAAAATCCCCTAGAAATTGCAGAAGAAATAGCCAGAAAACCTCCTGACATCTGCACAAAACACCAAAAAATGGCCCCAAAATCCAGTGAGATTCCAGGAATTTCTGAGGAAAAATCTGGGAAAGTGAGTGGGCAAAATATCTGGGAAATGCGACTTCAAATGGCCCAAAAGCCTGGAAATCACACCAAGAATGGCCCAAAACCTCCTGAAATCCATACTAAAACCCAGAAAGTCGGCCAACATCCCAAGGGTTGCTAGCAAAAGCATCAGGAATAATCCAGGGAAAATTGAGCCGAACAAACCAGGAAAGTCTCTGAAAATTGGCACTAAGAAATGAAAAATGCCCTAAGAATCAAGTTTAAAATGAGCCTAAAATTCGCAAAATTTGAACTGGAACACCCAAAGCTTTCAAAATTCCAGGTGTTATTGGGAAAAATATCTAGGAAAACCCAGGAAAAATTCTTCCTTAAAAACAGAAAAAATCCTTTAAATATTTCACTGAGAAACACAAAAATCCCCAAGAAATTGCAGAAGAAATAGCCAGAAAACATCCTAACATCTGCACAAAAAACCAAAAAATGGCCCCAAAATCCAGTGAGATTCCAGGAATTTCTGAGGCAAAATCTGGGAAAGTGTGTGGGCAAAATATCTGGAGGAAATGCGACTTCAAATGGCCCAAAAAGCCTGGAAATCACACCAAGAATGGCCCAAAACCTCCTGAAATCCATACTAAAGACAGAAAGTCGGCCAACATTCCAAGGGTTGCTAGCAAAAGCATCAGGAAAAATCCAGGGAAAATTGAGCCGAACAAACCAGGAAAGTCTCTGAAAATTGGCACTAAGAAATGAAAAATGTCCTAAGAATCAAGTTTAAAATGAGCCTAAAATTCGCAAAATTTGAACTGGAACACCCCAAAGGTTCAAAATTCCAGGAGTTATTGGGAAAAGCATTTGGGAAAATCCAGGAAAAATTCTTCCTTAAAAACAGGAAAAATCCTTTAAAATTTGCACTGCAAAACACAAAAATCCCGTAGATATTGCAGGAGAAATGGCCAGAAAACCTCCTGACATCTGCACAAAACACCAAAAAATGGCCCCAAAATCCAGTGAGATTCCAGGAATTTTTGAGGAAAAATCTGGGAAAGTGAGTGGGCAAAATATCTGGAGGAAATGCGACTTCAAATGGCCCAAAAAGCCTGGAAATCACACCAAGAATGGCCCAAAACCTCCTGAAATCCATACTAAAAGACAAAAGTCGGCCAACATTCCAAGGGTTGCTAGCAAAAGCATCAGGAAAAATCCAGGGAAAATTGAGCCGAACAAACCAGGAAAGTCTCTGAAAATTGGCATTAAGAAATGAAAAATGCTCTAAGAATCAAGTTTAAAATGTGCCCAAAATTCCAAAAATTGGAACTGAAACACCCCAAAGCTTTCAAAATTCCAGGAGTTATTGGGAAAAGCATCTAGGAAAATCCAGGAAAATTTCTTCCTTAAAAACAGGAAAATTTTTAAATTTGCAATGAGAAACACAAAAATCCCGTAGATATTGCAGGAGAAATGGCCAGAAAACCTCCTGACATCTGCACAAAACACCAAAAAATGGCCCCAAAATCCAGTGAGATTCCAGGAATTTCTGAGGAAAAATCTGGGAAAGTGAGTGGGCAAAATATCTGGAGGAAATGCGACTTCAAATGGCCCAAAAAGCCTGGAAATCACACCAAGAATGGCCCAAAACCTCCTGAAATCCATACTAAAACCCAGAAAGTCGGCCAACATTCCAAGGGTTGCTAGCAAAAGCATCAGGAAAAATCCAGGGAAAATTGAGCCGAACAAACCAGGAAAGTCTCTGAAAATTGGCACTAAGAAATGAAAAATGCCCTAAGAATCAAGTTTAAAATGAGCCCAAAATTGCAAAATTTGAACTGGAACACCCAAAGCTTTCAAAATTCCAGGTGTTATTGGGAAAAATATCTAGGGAAACCCAGGAAAAATTCTTCCTTAAAAACAGAAAAAATCCTTTAAATATTTCACTGAGAAACACAAAAATCCCCAAGAAATTGCAGAAGAAATAGCCAGAAAACATCCTAACATCTGCACAAAAAACCAAAAAATGGCCCCAAAATCCAGTGAGATTCCAGGAATTTCTGAGGAAAAATCTGGGAAAGTGAGTGGGCAAAATATCTGGAGGAAATGCGACTTCAAATGGCCCAAAAAGCCTGGAAATCACACCAAGAATGGCCCAAAACCTCCTGAAATCCATACTAAAAGACAGAAACTCGGCCAACATTCCAAGGGTTGCTAGCAAAAGCATCAGGAAAAATCCAGGGAAAATTGAGCCGAACAAACCAGGAAAGTCTCTGAAAATTGGCATTAAGAAATGAAAAATGCCCTAAGAATCAAGTTTAAAATGAGCCCAAAATTCCAAAAATTGGAACTGGAACACCCCAAAGCTTTCAAAATTCCAGGTATCACTGGGAAAAGCATTTGGGAAAACCCAGGAAAAATTCTTCCTTAAAAACAGAAAAATCCATGAAAGTTTGCACTGCGATACACAAAAATCCCCTAGAAATTCCAGAAGAAATGGCCAGAAAACCTCCTAACATCTGCACCAAAAACCAAAAAATGGCCCCAAAATCCAGTGAGATTCCAGGAATTTCTGAGGAAAAATCTGGGAAAGTGAGTGGGCAAAATATCTGGAGGAAATGCGACTTCAAATGGCCCAAAAAGCCTGGAAATCACACCAAGAATGGCCCAAAACCTCCTGAAATCCATACTAAAAGACAGAAACTCGGCCAACATTCCAAGGGTTGCTAGCAAAAGCATCAGGAAAAATCCAGGGAAAATTGAGCCGAACAAACCAGGAAAGTCTCTGAAAATTGGCATTAAGAAATGAAAAATGCTCTAAGAATCAAGTTTAAAATGTGCCCAAAATTCCAAAAATTGGAACTGAAACACCCCAAAGGTTCAAAATTCCAGGTGTTATTGGGAAAAACATCTAGGAAAATACAGGAAAAATTCTTCCTTAAAAACAGGAAAAATCCTTTAAATATTTCACTGAGAAACACAAAAATCCCCAAGAAATTGCAGAAGAAATGGCCAGAAAACCTCCTAACATCTGCACAAAACACCAAAAAATGGCCCCAAAATCCAGTGAGATTCCAGGAATTTCTGAGGAAAAACTCTGGAAAGTGAGTGGGCAAAATATCTGGAGGAAATGCGACTTCAAATGGCCCAAAAAGCCTGGAAATCACACCAAGAATGGCCCAAAACCTCCTGAAATCCATACTCAAAGACAGAAAGTCGGCCAACATTCCAAGGGTTGCTAGCAAAAGCATCAGGAAAAATCCAGGGAAAATTGAGCCGAACAAACCAGGAAAGTCTCTGAAAATTGGCATTAAGAAATGAAAAATGCCCTAAGAATCAAGTTTAAAATGAGCCTAAAATTCCAAAAATTTGAACTGGAACACCCAAAGCTTTCAAAATTCCAGGTGTTATTGGGAAAAATATCTAGGGAAACCCAGGAAAGATTCTTCCTTAAAAACAGAAAAAATCCTTTAAATATTTCACTGAGAAACACAAAAATCCCCAAGAAATTGCAGAAGAAATAGCCAGAAAACATCCTAACATCTGCACAAAAAACCAAAAAATGGCCCCAAAATCCAGTGAGATTCCAGGAATTTCTGAGGAAAAATCTGGGAAAGTGAGTGGGCAAAATATCTGGAGGAAATGCGACTTCAAATGGCCCAAAAAGCCTGGAAATCACACCAAGAATGGCCCAAAACCTCCTGAAATCCATACTCAAAGACAGAAAGTCGGCCAACATTCCAAGGGTTGCTAGCAAAAGCATCAGGAAAAATCCAGGGAAAATTGAGCCGAACAAACCAGGAAAGTCTCTGAAAATTGGCATTAAGAAATGAAAAATGCCCTAAGAATCAAGTTTAAAATGAGCCCAAAATTCCAAAAATTTGAACTGGAACACCCCAAAACTTTCAAAATTCCAGGAGTTACTGGGAAAAGCATCTAGGAAAATCCAGGAAAATTCTTCCTTAAAAACAGGAAAAATCCTTTAAAATTTGCACTGCAAAACACAAAAATCCCCTAGAAATTGCAGAAGAAATGGCCAGAAAACCTCCTAACATCAGCACAAAACACCAAAAAATGGCCCCAAAATCCAGTGAGATTCCAGGAATTTTTGAGGAAAAATCTGGGAAAGTGAGTGGGCAAAATATCTGGAGGAAATGCGACTTCAAATGGCCCAAAAAGCCTGGAAATCACACCAAGAATGGCCAAAACCTCCTGAAATCCATACTAAAAGACAAAAAGTCGGCCAACATTCCAAGGGTTGCTAGCAAAAGCATCAGGAAAAATCCAGGGAAAATTGAGCCGAACAAACCAGGAAAGTCTCTGAAAATTGGCATTAAGAAATGAAAAATGCTCTAAGAATCAAGTTTAAAATGAGCCCAAAATTCCAAAAATTGGAACTGAAACACCCCAAAGCTTTCAAAATTCCAGGAGTTACTGGGAAAAGCATCTAGGAAAATCCAGGAAAATTTCTTCCTCTAAAACAGGAAAATTTTTTTTAAAATTTTCAATGAGAAACTCAAAAATCCCCTAGATATTGCAGAAAAAGTGGCCAGAAAACCTCCTGACATCTGCACAAAACACCAAAAAATGGCCCCAAAATCCAGTGAGATTCCAGGAATTTTTGAGGAAAAATCTGGGAAAGTGAGTGGGCAAAATATCTGGAGGAAATGCGACTTCAAATGGCCCAAAAAGCCTGGAAATCACACCAAGAATGGCCCAAAACCTCCTGAAATCCATACTAAAACCCAGAAACTCGGCCAACATTCCAAGGGTTGCTAGCAAAAGCATCCGGAAAAATCCAGGGAAAATTGAGCCGAACAAACCAGGAAAGTCTCTGAAAATTGGCACTAAGAAATGGAAAGTGCCCTAAGAATCAAGTTTAAAATGAGCCCAAATTTGCAAAATTTGAACTGGAACACCCAAAGCTTTCAAAATTCCAGGTGTTATTGGGAAAAATATCTAGGGAAACCCAGGAAAGATTCTTCCTTAAAAACAGAAAAAATCCTTTAAATATTTCACTGAGAAACACAAAAATCCCCAAGAAATTGCAGAAGAAATAGCCAGAAAACATCCTAACATCTGCACAAAAACCAAAAAATGGCCCCAAAATCCAGTGAGATTGCAGGAATTTCTGAGGAAAAATCTGGGAAAGTGAGTGGGCAAAATATCTGGAGGAAATGCGACTTCAAATGGCCCAAAAAGCCTGGAAATCACACCAAGAATGGCCCAAAACCTCCTGAAATCCATACTAAAACCCAGAAAGTCGGCCAACATTCCAAGGGTTGCTAGCAAAAGCATCAGGAAAAATCCAGGGAAAATTGAGCCGAACAAACCAGGAAAGTCTCTGAAAATTGGCATTAAGAAATGAAAAATGCTCTAAGAATCAAGTTTAAAATGTGCCCAAAATTCCAAAAATTGGAACTGGAACACCCCAAAGCTTTCAAAATTCCAGGAGTTACTGGGAAAAGCATCTAGGAAAATCCAGGAAAATTCTTCCTTAAAAACAGGAAAAATCCTTTAAAATTTGCACTGCCATACACAAAAATCCCCTAGAAATTGCAGAAGAAATGGCCAGAAAACCTCCTGACATCTGCACAAAACACCAAAAAATGGCCCCAAAATCCAGTGAGATTCCAGGAATTTCTGAGGGGTAGAGAGAAATCGCTGCAAGATTCAAACAGCATCAGTTGTCAGTGACTAGTGCTAAGAAGCGGGATCAATATCAGCTAGCTTTGCTACTACATACCTAATCCTCATGCAGCCTTCCGTGTTAAACATGACGCTTGCTTTTAGGCTCCGAGATGCAGACAACACATTGGTATGTGCAGCGGAAGGAAGAACTACTAGGTGGCGTTCGCGCTTTCTTCGTAGCTCTGGTGCTCAGCGGCTTCTTTTTCAGGGCTTTGTGTCCTGGGGCGATTTCTCTCTAAGGAAGGTAAATTTTCGCCTACTCCTCACCTCGAACACGCTCCTGCTATGTTTTTCTGCAGACTAAACACGGCTGGGACGTGAACTTTTCTTCTAAACTCTCTGTTTGATATCAGCCTGCCCTGCTTCTTGTAAGAGTTCCAAGCACTCTTTCAAGTCTGCATAGCGAATAGCAAAGAAGTGTACCTAAAGCTAAGAAGAAAGCGTGCACACCACACAGTAGTTCTCACTGTCCACTACACATAGACATGAGATCCCGGCATCTCCAATATTTACCACAGAAGGCAGCAAGACGAATAGGTATTCAGTAAGAAAGCTAGCATACGTTGATGCTGCTTCTTAGCACTAGTCACTAACAACTGATACGCTGCACAGAGCACGCTGGTGCACTGAGTTTCTTTGTTCGCAGTTTGTATCTTGCAGCGTTTTCTCTCTAATGAAGATGATTTCTCACCTAGTCCTCACACAGAAAGAGCACTCTGCTGCTAGGATTTTCTGCTGACTAAACATGCCTGGGACGTGCACGTTTCTTCTAGACCCTCTGTACCATAGCAGTCAGCCCTGCTGTTTGTAAGCATGCCATGCACTCCTTCCACTCTTCCTAGCATGTTTGGAGGCAGTGTTGGTCTCTCCAAAAGTAGCCAGGGTGGTAAATGGTGGCATCTTTAGTCTGGGAGAAATTCTGATCCTTTTGGAATTTTAGCTGTCAGACGCCCTCACTCTGGGTAAGGGCCCTGGACACGTACATTGGCCATTTTCCCTCTGAAAAAACCCACACCCTCCCAGTTTCTTAATACCAGTTTGGACGCAGTGTTGGTCTCTCCAAAAGTAGCCAGGCTTCTAACTGGTGGCGTCTTTAGTCTGGGAGTAAACCTGATCCTTTCGGAATTTTAGCTGTCAGATGCCCCGTCTCCAGCCAAGGGCCCTGGATATGAACAATGGCAATTTTCCCTCTGAACAAAACCACACCCTCCCTGTTTCTTAATACCATTTTTGAGGAAGATTGAGTCTCTCCAAATGTAGCCAGGGTTCTAACAGGTGGCATCTTTAGTCTGAGAGAAATCCTGATCCTTTCAGAATTTTTGCTGTCAGACGCCCAGTCTCCGGCCTAGGGCCCTGGACCCGTACATTGGCCATTTTGCCTATGAAAAAAACGACACCCTCCCAGTTTCTTAATGGCGGTTTGGAGGTAGACATTATCTCTGCAAAAGTAGCCAGGTTTCTAAGTGGTGGCATCTTTAGTCTAGGAGAAGTCCTGACCCTTTTGGAATTTGAGCTGTCAGACGACCAGTCTCAGGCCAATAGCTCTGGACACGAACATTGGCCATTCTCCCTCTCAAAAAAAAACAACCTCCCAGTTTCTTAATACCAGTTTGGAGGTAGTGTTTGTCTCTCCAAAAGCAGCTAAGCTTCTAACTGCTGGCATCTTTAGCCTGGGAGAAATCATTACTTTTGTAATTTTCGCAGGCCGAAGCCCGGTCTCAGGACCATGGTCCTGCATGAAAACAAGGGCCTATTTCTCTCTGAAATAAGGATCACGTCACCACATTTATAATATGCATTTAGAGGAGGCTTTTGGCACTCCATGAACCACCAGGATTCTAAGTGGTTGCATCTTTAGAGTAGGAGAAATCCTGATCCTTTCGGAATTTTAGCTGTCACACGCCCAGTCTCAGGCCAAAGGCCCTGCATGCAAAGAAGGGCTTCTTTCTCTGTGAAATAAAGATCACGCCACCACATTTGTAATATGCATTTAGAGGAGGCTTTTGGCACTCCATGAACAGCCAGTACACTAAGTGGTGGCATCTTTAGAGTAGGAGAAATCCTGATCCTTTCGGAATTTTAGCTTACAGACGCCCACCCTCAGGCCAATTGCCCTGGATACTTACATTGGCCATTTTCACTCTGAAAAAATCCACACCCTCCCAGTTTCTTAATAACAGTTTGGACGTAGTGTTGGTCTTTGAAAAAGTAGCCAGGCTTCTAAATGGTGGCATCTTTAGTTTGGGAGAAATCCTGATCCTTTCGGAATTTTAGCTGTCAGACGCCCAGTCAAGCCCATTGCCATGGATACGAGCATTGGCCATATTCCCTCTGTAAAGAACCACACCGTCCCAGCATCTTAATGGCCGTTTTGAGGAAGACATTGTCTATCCAAAAGTAGCCAGGGTTCTAAGAGGTGGCATCTTTAGTCTGGGAGAAATCCTGATCCTTTCAGAATTTTAGCTGTCAGACGCCCTGTCTCAGGTCAAAGATCCTGCATGCAAAGAAGGGCCTATTTCTCTGAGAAATGAAGATCACTTCACCACTTTTGTAATATCCATTTAGAGGAGGCTTTTGGCACTCCATGAACAGCCAGGTTTCTCAGTGGTGGCATCTTTAGAGTAGGAGAAATCCTGATTCTTTTGGAATTTGAACTGTCAGACGCCCAGTCTCAGGCCAATTGCCTTGGATACGAACATTGGCCATTTTCCCTCTGAAAAAAACCACACCCTCCCAGTTTCTTTATGACCATTCTCAGGAAGACATTGTCTCTCCAAAAGTGGCCAGAGTTCTAACTGGTCACATCTTATATCAGGGAGAAATCCTGATCCTTTCGGAATTTTAGCCGGCCAAGCACAGTCTCATGCCAATGGCCCTGCATGCAAAGAAGGGCCTATTTCTCTGTGACATAAAGATCACTTCACCACTTTTGTAATATCCATTTAGAGGGCTTTTTGGGCAGTCTATGAACAGCCAATTTTCTCAGTGGTGGCATCTTTAGTGTAGGAGAAATCCTGTCCCTTTTGGAATTTTAGCTGTCAGACGCCCAGTCCCAAGCCAATTGCCCTGGATACGAACATTGGCCATATTCCTTCTGAAAAAAAAACCACACCCTCCCAGTTTCTTTATGATCATTCTGAGGAAGACATTGTCCCTCCAAAAGTGGCCAGGGTTCTAACTGGTGGCATCTTAAGTCTGGAAGAAATCCTGATCCTTTTGGAATTTTAGCTGTCAGACGCCCACACTCTGGGCAAGGGCCCTGGACACGTACATTGGCCATTTTCCCTCTGAAAAACCCCACACCCTCCCAGTTTCTTAATTCCAGTTTAGAGGTAGTGTTGGTCTCTCCAAAAGTAGCCAGGCTTCTAACTGCTGGCATCTTCAGTCTGGGAGAAATCCTGGTCCTTTCAGAATTTTAGCTGTCAGATGCCCCGTCTCCAGCCAAGGGCCCTGGATATGAACAATGGCAATTTTCCCTCTGAAAAAAACCACACCCTCCCTGTTTCCTAATACCATTTTTGGGGAAGATAGAGTCTCTCCAAAAGTAGCCAAGATTCTAAGAGGTGGCACCTTTAGTCTGGGAGAAATCCTGATCCTTTCTGAATTTGAGCTGTCAGACGCCCAGTCTCCGGCCAAGGGCTCCTGACCCATACCTTGGCCATTTTCCATCTGAAAAAACCCACACACTCCCAGTTTCTTAATGGCAGTTTGGAGGAAGACATTGTCTATCCAAAAGTAGCCAGGGTTCTAAGAGGTGGCATCTTTAGTCTGGGAGGAATCCTGATCCTTTCAGAATTGTAGCTGTCAGACGCCCAGTGTAAGGCCAAAGGCCCTGCATGCAAAGAAGGGCCTATTTCTCTGAGAAATGAAGATCACTTCACCACTTTTGTAATATCCATTTAGAGGGGGCTTTTGGCACTCCATGAACAACCAGGGTTCTCAGTGGTGGCATCTTTAGTCTGGGAGAAATTTTGATCCTTTCTGAATTTGAGCTGTCAGACGCCCAGTCTCAGGCCAGTTGCCCTGGATACGAACATTGGCCATTTTCCCTCTGAAAAAAACCCACACCCTCCCAGTTTCTTAATACCAGTTTGGAGGTAGTGTTGGTCTCTCCAAAAGTAGCCAGTGCCATGCACTCCTTCCACTCTTCCTAGCAAAAACCACCGACAAGTACTTAGAGCTAAGAAGGAAGCGTGCACACCTCACAGTAGTTCTCTCTTTCCACTACACATAGAAATGAGTTCTCTGCACCTCGGGTATTTACCATAGAAGGCTGCATGAAGTGTAGATATTGGAGCTGTAAAGCTATGGGACGTTGAACTTCCTTCTTACCACTAAGTGCTTGCAACCGGTATGCTGTGTCAAAGTTATTTGGAGAACACACGCATTAAGAACGCCTTGTATTCTGAACAGCCTTGGAACAGTAAAGTGCAGGGGGAAACCTAGCACCACGTTCTGACATATAGTCAAGAGCTGGGCTTTCCTTTTTCGTGGAGCAAGAGCGACCCCTGCTGACGGAACCGGTGAACTTTTGCTAGTGAGCACACTGCGTAACCCGCGATCGCCCGGGCCCGTCCGGGCTAGCAGCAGTGTGTTCTGTTGAAGTGCTAGGTAACAAATCGTCTCCGGTAGAGAGAAATCGCTGCAAGATTCAAACAGCGAAGAAGGAGACTCAGGGCACCAGAGTGCTCTGCTCCGCCTATCAGTTGTCAGTGACTAGTGCTAAGAAGCGGGATCAATATCAGCTAGCTTTGCTACTACATACCTAATCCTCATGCAGCCTTCCGTGTTAAACATGACGCTTGCTTTTAGGCTCCGAGATGCAGACAACACATTGGTATGTGCAGCGGAAGGAAGAACTACTAGGTGGCGTTCGCGCTTTCTTCGTAGCTCTGGTGCTCAGCGGCTTCTTTTTCAGGGCTTTGTGTCCTGGGGCGATTTCTCTCTAAGGAAGGTAAATTTTCGCCTACTCCTCACCTCGAACACGCTCCTGCTATGTTTTTCTGCAGACTAAACACGGCTGGGACGTGAACTTTTCTTCTAAACTCTCTGTTTGATATCAGTCTGCCCTGCTTCTTGTAAGAGTTCCAAGCACTCTTTCAAGTCTGCATAGCGAATAGCAAAGAAGTGTACCTAAAGCTAAGAAGAAAGCGTGCACACCACACAGTAGTTCTCACTGTCCACTACACATAGACATGAGATCCCGGCATCTCCAATATTTACCACAGAAGGCAGCAAGACGAATAGGTATTCAGTAAGAAAGCTAGCATACGTTGATGCTGCTTCTTAGCACTAGTCACTAACAACTGATACGCTGCACAGAGCACGCTGGTGCACTGAGTTTCTTTGTTCGCAGTTTGTATCTTGCAGCGTTTTCTTTCTAATGAAGATGATTTCTCACCTAGTCCTCACACAGAAAGAGCACTCTGCTGCTAGGATTTTCTGCTGACTAAACACGCCTGTACCAGTTTGGAGGCAGTGTTGGTCTCTCCAAAAGTATCCTGCAGCGATTTTCGTCTAAATGAGGTGATTGTCACCCTCTCCTCACACAAAACACTCTGCTGCTACGTTTATTTGCTCAAAAAACACGGCTGGGACGTGCACTTTTCTTCTATGCCTCTCTACCGGATCAGTCTGCCCTGCTTCTTGTAAGAGTTCCAAGCACTCTTTGAACTCTGCAGCAGAGAAGTTTAACTGAAGATAAAGAGAAAAGTGCACACACCACAGCACTTCTCACTGTCCACGACACATAGACATGCGATCCCTGCATCTCCAATATTTTCCACAGAAGGCAGCTAGACGAATAGGTATCCAGTAAGAAAGCTGGCATACGTTGATCCTGCTTTTTAGCACTAGTCACTGACAACTGATAGGCTCAGCAGAGCACTCTGGTACACTGAGTTTCTTTGTTTTGCGGTTTGTATCTTGCATCGTCTTCTCTCTAACAGAGATGAATTGTCACCTAGTCCTCACACAGAACACTCTGCAGCTAAGTTTATTTGCTCAAAAAACACGCCTGGCACGTGCGCTTTTCTTCTAAACTCTCTGTTTAATATCAGTCTGCCACTCTTCTAGTATCAAGAGCATGCACGCTCTCCAGTCTGCATAGCGAAGAGCACAGAAGTGTACCTGAAGCTAAGAAGAAAGCGTGCACACCACACAGTAGCTCTCATTTCCTCTGCACATAGCAAAGTGTTGTCTGCCTCTCGGAGCCTAACAGCAAGTGTCATGTTTACCACAGAAGGCTTCATGGCGATTAGGTATGTGGCAGCAAAGCTAGCTGGTTCCGATCCTGCTTCTTAGCACTAGTCACTGACAACTGATACGCTCAGCAGAGGACTCTGGTGCACTGCGGTTCTTTCTTCGCGGTTTGTATCCTGCAGCGATTTTCGTCTAAATGAGGTGATTGTCACCCTCTCCTCACACAAAACACTCTGCTGCTACGTTTATTTGCTCAAAAAAACACGGCTGGGACGTGCACTTTTCTTCTATGCCTCTCTACCGGATCAGTCTGCCCTGCTTCTTGTAAGAGTTCCAAGCACTCTTTGAACTCTGCAGCAGAGAAGTTTAACTGAAGATAAAGAGAAAAGTGCACACACCGCAGCACTTCTCACTGTCCACGACACATAGACATGCGATCCCTGCATCTCCAATATTTTCCACAGAAGGCAGCTAGACGAATAGGTATCCAGTAAGAAAGCTGGCATACGTTGATCCTGCTTTTTAGCACTAGTCACTGACAACTGATATGCTCAGCAGAGCACTCTGGTGCACTGAGTTTCTTTGTTCGCAGTTTGTATCTTGCAGCATTTTCTCTCTAATGAAGATGATTTCTCACCTAGTCCTCACACAGAAAGAGCACTCTGCTGCTAGGATTTTCTGCTGACTAAACATGCCTGGGACGTGCACGTTTCTTCTAGACCCTCTGTACCATAGCAGTCAGCCCTGCTGTTTGTAAGCATGCCATGCACTCCTTCCACTCTTCCTAGCATGTTTGGAGGCAGTGTTGGTCTCTCCAAAAGTAGCCAGGGTGGTAAATGGTGGCATCTTTAGTCTGGGAGAAATTCTGATCCTTTTGGAATTTTAGCTGTCAGACGCCCTCACTCTGGGTAAGGGCCCTGGACACGTACATTGGCCATTTTCCCTCTGAAAAAACCCACACCCTCCCAGTTTCTTAATACCAGTTTGGACGCAGTGTTGGTCTCTCCAAAAGTAGCCAGGCTTCTAACTGGTGGCGTCTTTAGTCTGGGAGTAAACCTGATCCTTTCGGAATTTTAGCTGTCAGATGCCCCGTCTCCAGCCAAGGGCCCTGGATATGAACAATGGCAATTTTCCCTCTGAAAAAAACCACACCCTCCCTGTTTCTTAATACCATTTTTGAGGAAGATTGAGTCTCTCCAAATGTAGCCAGGGTTCTAACAGGTGGCATCTTTAGTCTGAGAGAAATCCTGATCCTTTCAGAATTTTTGCTGTCAGACGCCCAGTCTCCGGCCTAGGGCCCTGGACCCGTACATTGGCCATTTTGCCTATGAAAAAACTACCCTCCCAGTTTCTTAATGGCGGTTTGGAGGTAGACATTATCTCTGCAAAAGTAGCCAGGCTTCTAAGTGGTGGCATCTTTAGTCTAGGAGAAGTCCTGACCCTTTTGAATTTTAGCTGTCACACGCCCAGTCTCAGGCCA
>JAREIS010002966.1:0-10301 GCA_030060385.1 Muscicapa striata striata | reverse complement strand
GAGACCACAAGACACAGGGCGCGCGGCGGAGGATCTGGAAAGACCTCTTCTCTCCCGCCGCCCAGCGCTGCATCTTTGATTACTCTTTTCTTGTAATAATAAATTGGCTACATAATTGGCTTTATATTGGCCTGTGCTTATTTATAACAATTTGGTGCTGCGGCCTGATCGGAATTCGGGAAAAATTCCTTGTCTAAGGGGGCGCCCACCGATCCGGTGGCCCCGGGACTTGATTTCATCCCGGCCCCACCGACGAACCTAAATGAGGAAAAGAGGAAAGCAAAGGAGGTTCGAGGCCCAATATACCCTTAAATCTTGTGCGCAAAGTCCGACGAAGACGCCGGCGGACGCGGTGAGGTATTACGGGAACCGCCCGGCGGCTGGGATCCCGGAGTGCGATTGTGTGGTATGAGAGGGGGCTGAGCCAGACCCCCTAAGGAGAGCGCCCCTCAGTAGTGCAAATTCCCCAAGACCCGCGAGGGCTTGGGCCACCAACAGGAAGCAGAGTTATTGTGTGATTGAAGGCACCCGGGGAAGAATGGGCGGGGGAAGAGTAAGCCCTGTGAGCATTAGGTTCACCTATACTTGGAAAAAAGTCCTTTAGGATTTTTAGATAATTGGGAACTTTTTTTACACACAGAAAAGACAAAGCTAAATATACACTACTGTGGGGAAGTAAAAAGGGGGGGAAAGGGAAATCTCAAAGAATGTTTGGCCATAAAAGGTCCTCAGAGGATTGGGTGAAAAAAACTGAATATTTGGGTGAAAAATTAAGAAACCCCTTTGCAGAGGAAAGGACTATGCAAAGATTTAAGGGCGGAGGTATTATCTTTAATTAAAGAAAACTAAGGAAAATAAGAATAAAAAGAGCCAGCTAGGAACTGATAGTTCCTCCTATATACCCCCCACCTCAAGTCCCGGGGAACAGAAGATCCCAGGCACCTCCTGGAGGGGATCTGGATTCTGACCAGTCAAGCTTTGGGTTACCCGAGGGGCCCGGGAAGGATTATACCACCAGGGAAATACATGAGGGCCACAGCCACATAGGGTTTGTATCAGACCCCCAGTTCAGGGAGAGATTTTAAAAAAGATGGACATCTATTAAAAACCACGGGGGGGTAGAGAGAGAGATCAATTCCTAGGGCCACATGTTTTTGAAGAATACAGTCCATTATTAACATCTTGTTACGGCCGAAGAAAGAAAAATGATCAGGGGGGAAGGCATGGTATTTGGGACGCAAACACAAAGGGAACACAAGCAGATATCAAGTGGCCTTTGCAGAACCCCAATTAAACATCAATCCACTATAGAGTCCATATGCAAGATTTAGACAATAATTGTGCAGGGGATTGGGAGAGTAGTCCTGCGGGGCCCAAAAACCTCAAAAAGGGCCCTTTTAATGAAAGACAAAAGAAGGATAGACCCCAAATGGTTAGAGAGGCTACAAAAAATTTTCAACTTTATCTGGGATAATCCAGATGATCAAATGGGGCAGGAGTAAAAAAAGGCATTTTGTTTCAAAATCTGGGAGGACATTGGGAAAAAGATACAAAAGTTAGGGGATTGGCAAGACAGGGACTAGATAACTATTGGGGGAAGCCAAAGTTTATGCCAAGGGAAGGGGAAAACCCCCAAACGATGTCAGACTGATGGTGGCTGCAATGCAGAAAGGGGGGGGAGGGAAAAAGGGGACCGCAGTTGGAAGTGGGCCAGTTCGGGGCCCCGGAGGGGCAATTTAAAGTGTGTTTTTACTGCAAAGAAGGGCACTTCAAGAGGGAATTTTTGGCCTGGATTAGGAGACGAAGGAGTTTAAAGGACTAGGGGGTCGGGGGTCTTCTTTAGGCCCCGGGAAACATCAAAAGGAGCCTTATAAAGAGGGGGTCCCAACGGCCGGGAAATTATCTTCCTGGTCATACTGGTGCAGAAAGATCAACGCCCAGTCCTTACTCAAAGGTTGTGCCCTGTCTAGGACACTGCCACAGAAGGGAAAGGAGAACCCTTTATGTAAAATAATAAAGGAGGTATGGTAATCAGAATCAAAAATGGGGGTAGGGACTTTTTTTTAAATCCCAGAATCAATTTATTGGCAGAGATATGATTATAGAATTGGATCAAATAGAGTGTATGGAAAAAGAAATAAGAATTAGACTCTGCCTTTGAGGCAAGAAGATGAAAGGAAATAACGAAGTAGGTATAAATCCTGAAGTGTGGGGCGATTAAAATTTCCCTTTAAGGTTAATAAAAAACCCTGAAATCCTGTAAGAATAAAGCAGTATCCCATATCCCTAGAGGAAAAGAAAGGGTTAAAGCCCGATAGGAGGCTTGACGGGGGTTGTTAGACCTTGCATGTCACCTACAATACACCGATCCTCCCAGTTAAAAAGCGACGGTCCTATCCCTGGTACATGACTTAAGGAAATAAACAAAGAACCATAGCCAATTCCCAGTGGTAAACCATACACGGCAAGCAACTAGTCAATGATTTATGTACTAGGAATACTTGAAGGACCTTTTGGCTTGCCCTTGATGAATCTAGTAGGGATTACTTTGCCTTTAGTGGGAGACCCGGACCGTGGAAGCAACAGCTTAGATGGACAGCATTGCCCCAGAGGATTTACAATCCCAAACTGCGCAGGCGCTGAGCAGATTTAGCGATTACCAGACAGGTCCTGCAACCCTGGTACAATGTTATGATTTGTTAGCAGGAAGAGGTAGAAAGAGAGTATAAGACCAAATTTCTAGACTTCAAGGGCCTGAAGGTTTCAAAGGCCAAAGTTTGTGGGAAAAGAAGTTAAAATACTCTAGGATTATTTGAAAGGGTGAAAAAGGATAGACCGAGAGAATTCAAAGCTATCTTACATACCAATACCAAAAATAAAACAGATTCACAAATCTTAGGCCCTCACGTGATATTGTAGACAATGATTGAAAATTATAGAGTAAAGCTAGATTTTTATATCAAAAGCTAGCACAAAAGATTAATAAAAGGACCCAAGAGGACACAGATAAACTGGAGGAATTAAAAGAGAGTTTAGTTCATGCTCGGTTCTGAGTCTCCATTTAAAGAGGCCATTCTTTTTTCTAAAATAGAAGAAGGAATTATTTGGAGTGCTTACCCAGATTGGCAGGAAAAAGAAACCTGTGGCATATTTATCAAAAATCCTAGCCCTAAGCAGAGGCTGGCCCACATGCCCAGATGTTAGCAGGCATGGCATTGTTAGTAGAGGAACTAGAAAACTTAATACAGCAAGCTAGTATCCCAATACGGGTGTAATGCAACAAAAGAGATAAATAGATATCTGATCGACCAAATATGAAGGATTCTACTAGAAGACCTTACCCTAAACCACACTCACAAAATCCGCGCTTCCCTGTATGAAAATAGAACAAGAACCTAACCCATGATTGTTTAGCTACTATAGAAGAACAAATGAAGATTAGGCCTGATTTAGGAGGAAGAAGAATTAGATGAAGGGGAAAACTATTTGTGGATGGATCCTCCAGGATAGTAGAAGGGGAAAGAAAATCTGGTATGCTATTATAGAGGACCTGATTTACGGTATAGAATCGGGAGCCTTGACAGGTCATGGCAGCCCAAGCTGTGAACTGTATGCATACTGGCCTTAAACTCCTAAGGAAAGGGGACGAATATACCGATTCAAGTATGGATTTGGGGTAGTGCATACCTTTGGAAATTATGGGAAGAAAGAGGCTAAAATTCAGGGAAGGGGTTAGTCCACAAAAGTTATAGGAAGTTAAGCCTAAGAGGACCAAAGTAGAGTAGTGCACTTAAGGGACATCGCGGAATGGACTTTAGGACAGGGGAAATAACCGATCAGAGGCAAAAGGGCATAAGGGAGATGGTTGAAGGAGAAGCCATATAGGGAAAATTTGAAGGAAGATATTGGAAAATTCTGAGAAGAAAGATGTGGAACTGAGAAAATGGATAAAAGAAGATAGGAATGAGGAAATGGGAATAAAAGAAGATAGGGGCTGGATGACGGGTAGACCGCGGAAGTTTCAATTACATGGGACACACGGGGATGTTATAGTTACATCGACACTTGGGCAAATTTAGATTGACTACGACAAATTTATGAGCATGTCACCAGAATGTGGCTAACATGTCACCAAGAACTGTCCCACCCTACAAAAATTCACTGGGAAGCCAAGAAAATTACCTGGGCTGCAAATCTGCAAAAGACCTTTGACAAACTGCAAAAGACTTTACAGATACCCAAATGTAGGATAGAATCTTCCATATAGTAGACTCTCCCATAGTAGAAACGCCCAACAGTGGAAAAGCCATACTGTAAAGAATTTGCCCAGGAAAGTGCCGAACTGATCTGAGATAGCCATTCAGATAACCATACACATTCAAAAGACACAAGAATAGGAAAACACTAGAATAATGACAAACTCGGAAGAAAGATGAACGGGATAAAGGAAAAATGAAATGGGTAAATAAGAAAAACTATATATGTATGGGAAAAGGAATGTGGGCTCAGAGACCACCTCTAGATCTTGTGTTACATCAGGTACAACCGGGAGATTGGGTTCTGATCCGGAGTTGGAAAGAAAGCTCGCTAACACCGAAGTGGGAAGGACCATATCTGGTGTTACTCACAACAGACACTGCGGTACGCACAGCAGAGAAGGGGTGGACTCATGCCAGCCGAATAAAAGGACCAGTAGATCCATCCGGATTCTCCGAGAAAAATAACACCCACTAGGAAATAAAAGGAACAGCCGGGACTTAAGGCTCACTTTAAAAAGAACCTCATCTTGATACCCAGGAGAGTACATGAATGCGGGGGACATTTGGGTGGGGGATAATTGGTCACTACAGAAAGAGTTAATTGGAACTTCTGAGTCACCAGGATACTGTGGGTATTTAGAGGAACTTACTCAGCAGCCATATTACAGACCTGTGAGATTAACGTACAATGATCAATTATATAATGGAGAAAAAAACGTGAAGCATAACGATATTAGAGTAGCGTGTAGTTGGCTAGATTGCAACTGTTATCCGTTTGTATGCTTCTGTTGTAAAAATTGTAAGGAGTTGTGGTGGGTCCACTGCCAGAAAGGGAGGGCTCCTAAAAGTGTATGTCAGCCCTGCTGGGAGAAGCAGCGTGAGTTGACTGCTTTGGCCTTAAGCCAGAAAGTAGCAACTCGAGAGCTGAAAGTGGGATCCCCGCTCTGGTGGCAAATATATTCCAAGGGGATAAACCCTGACTTATATTGCTATCACCCCAACGAACCTCCCGGACCGTTTAACACAGACATCGTGTCAGTCAAGTGTCGTAAGCAAGTAAAAAGACTCAGGTGTGATATTCCACCATTAAAGGACAAAAATTGGCATTCCAAAAAGAAGTGGAAAAGAGGAGTGAGTTCCACCCCTGAAGAATATCCTTGCTGCCGTGAAGATGGTACACCTCGCAGCTAGCAGCAACCTAGCTGGCGAGCGAGGCAGAGGGGTAAAGAGTGGGGAAAGGGAATCTCACACAGAAATAACAGTGAAGGTAGTGAAGGTGCTTACAACTCTCGATAACCGGAGGCTTGAAGGTGATAGCATTAAGGGGGTTAGGGAAAGAACCAATTCTATTTACTGCTCTGGCATTGGGTGTCACCCAACTCTAATAGTGTACATAATAATAATAATGATGATGGGACTGGTAAAGGGAACACAAGAAAGCCATGAGCCCTTCAAATGGTCCCTCACTAGATGGGATGCCTCTAGTCCAATACAAACAGTTGTTGCTGTAGGAGCACCGAGTTTCATAGTGGGACTATGTAACCTAGCTAACATACTACGGTGTGGGAAAGCAGTGAATTTGACAGGATTTTACATGTGTCCGGTATCAAACCCAGGAAAGTCGTATTGTAATTACCCAGGGGAGTACTTTTGTGGATATTGGGGCTGTGAAACCATTGCCTCTGACTGGAGGACGAGAGGAGACCCTTTTTTGAAGGCAGAATTCGGACCGGCAGGCTGTGTCAAACCCTGGAGGGGACCCTCAGGAGAAATGTTATCCAGAGGAACCTGCTCCTTTGTATATCTTAATGTCTCCCAGCCAGAAAAAGCCGAATGGTTATTAGGGAAAACATGGGGGATCCGTCTCTGGGAACCAGGGAAAGATAGAGGCAATATGATTCAAATAAAAAAAGAGCCTGTACCACATGATCCAAGCCCTGTGGGACCTAACCCAGTCATTGGAGGCGGGGGCGAAAGAAATATTGCAGATATTTCCCCGAGAGAGAACGAGACAGAAGCCAAAAATGAATCTAGAGGTTGGCTCGAGCCCACCAAAGAATATAATACACTTTGGAGGGTGATGCAAGCAACCTATAAGGCACTAAACCAGACCTACCCTAATTTAACCGAAGAATGCTGGCTGTGTTACATAGTGAAACCACCCTTTTATGAAGCTATAGGATCCGTCGCTGAGTCAAAACGAGTTAACGGAACAAACCCGAGGGAGTGTTTGTGGGAAAAGGAACAAGGTAGTGTCCAGAGAATATCAATGGCTCAAGTGAGTGGAAAGGGGAGATGTGTGGGAAATGTACCTAGAGACAAGAACCACCTATGCCAGGTAAAAATGTCTGTATCAGATCCAAAGGAGCCGGCCGCGTGTCTCCTTCCGGCTGTAAATTCAAAATGGGTCTGTAACACTTTAGGGGTAACCCCGTGCATCTTTACAAAAGCCTTTAATGAAACCTATGAGTTTTGCATACAAGTCCTAATAGTTCCCCGAATTACCTACCATCCCGAAGAATATGTGTATGCTCAATACCAAACTCTAGAGAAACCCCATTTAGTGAAACGAGAGCCCTTCACAGCATTAACAGTGGCTGTATTACTAGGTATAGGAGCGGCTGGAGTGGGAACGGGGGTAGCGTCCTTAGTAAATCAAGAAGCGGGATTTAAAGAGCTCAGGGTGTCAGTAGACGAAGATCTAAGGAGAATTGATAAATCCATAAAAGATCTCACAGACTCCCTAGATTCGCTAGCTGAAGTGACCTTGCAAAATAGAAGGGGACTAAATTTACTGCTTTTACAACAAGGAGGTTTATGTGCTGCACTTAGAGAAGAATGCTGTGTGTACGCTAATCGGAGTGGGGTTATAAGGGAGACCATGGCAAAATTACAAGAAGGACTAGAAAAGAGAAAGCAAGAAAGAGAAGCACAACAAAACTGGTATGAATCTTGGTTCAGTAAATCCCCCTGGTTAACGACCCTCTTGTCCACAATAGCGGGACCAATAATTCTGCTTGTTTTAATACTGACCTTTGGACCCTGTATTTTTAACAAACTTATCAGTATAGTCAAGAGGAGATTAGAAGCTGCTCATTTAATGCTTGTTAGAGCAAAGTATGAGTCGCTAAATGGGGGGGAAATGGAAGACTATTTGGAACTCAGCAGAAAAGAACTGGCAAGGTACAGTGAACAAAAGGGTTAAAAAAAAAAAAAGGGGGGAATTGTGATGAAATAAGTGACCTTTTGTTCACTGTCTAGTGTCTGGCAGTGAGACAGTTAACTGCCCTAGTGTCCTACTTTGTTTGGATAAGCCTTTTGCCTCACTTATCTAACAGACCTTGAAAGAGAACGGGGTGTAAATTATCTCGCCTTGCAGGCAAGCCCGCAAGGGCAGAAAGACCGTTAGCTTTGCATGTTCACAAATGCTTGTAGATAATTACTGCACTAGGTCCAGGGAAAGAAAACCACGGCGAACCCTCATCCAAAACCACCAGGAGACAGGAAAAGACCCCTATCAACTGACGGAGCAAGCGCAAAGTGGCCGGAAGGATGATTTGGCAGAGAAGCGGAGACCCTAAAAAGGAGACCACAAGACACAGGGCGCGCGGCGGAGGATCTGGGGAAAACCCTTCCCCCCCATCGTCGCCCAGCGCTGCATCTTTGCTTACTCTTTTCTGTAATAATAAATTGGCTACATAATTGGCTTTATATTGGCCCGTTGTGCTCATTTATAACACTGATTAATAGCAGTCTGCCACTCTTCTAGTATCAATAGCATGCACTCTCTCGAGTCTGCATAGCAAAGAGCGCAGAAGTGTACCTGAAGCTAAGAAAAAAGCGTGCACACCAAACAGTAGCTCTCCTTTCCACTGCACATACCAAAGTGCCGTCTGCCTGTCGGAGCCTAACAGCAAGCGTCATGTTTACCACAGAAGGCTGCATGGCGATAAGGTATGTAGCAGCAAAGCTAGCTGGTTCGGATCCTGCTTTTTAGCACTAGTCACTGACAACTCATAGGGTGCGCAGAGCACTCTGGTGCACGGCAGTTCTTTGTTCGCGGTTTGTATCCTGCAGCGATTTCTCTCTAAAGAAGATGATTTGTCACCTCGTCCTCACACAAAACACTCTGCTCCTACGTTTATCTGCTGACAAAACACACCTGGCACATGCACTTTTCTTCTAAACCCTCACTACCGGAGCAGTCTGCCCTGCTTCTTGTAAGAGTTCCAAGCACTTTTTAAACTGTGTATAACTAAAAGCACAGAGAAGTGTAACAGAAGATAAGCAGAAAGAGTGCACACCACATAGTAGTTCTCACTGTCCGCTACACATAGACATCAGATATCTGCATCTCCAATATTTACCACACAAGGCTACATGACGATTAGGTGGGTAGTAGCAAAGCTAGCATTATCCTGCTTCTTAGCACTAGTCACTGAAAACTAATACGCTGAGCAGAAGACTCTGGTGCACGGCAGTTCTTTGTTCGCGATTTGTATCCTGTAGCGATTTCTCTCTAACGGAGAAGATTTGTCACCTTGTCCTCACACAGAACACTCTGCTCCTACGTTTTTCTGCTCAAAAAACACGTCTGGGACGTGCAGTTTTCTTCTAAACCCTCTCTACCTTAGCAGTCTTTTCTGCTTCTTGTAAGAGTTCCAAACACTCTTTTAACTGTGCATAACGAAAAGCAGAGAAGTGTAAGTTAAGATAAGGAGAAAGAGCGCACACCACATAGTAGTTTTCACTGTCCGCTACCCATAGACATGAGATAGCTGCATTTCCAATATTTACCACACAAGGCTCCATAACGATTAGATATGTAGTAGCAAAGCTAGGATACGTTGATCCTGCTTCTTAGCACTAGTCACTGAAAACTGATACGCTGAGCAGAACACTCTAGTGCACTGAGTTTCCTTTTTCGCGGTTAGTATCTTGCAGCGATTTCTCTCTAACGGAGATGATTTGTCACCTAGTCCTCACACAGAACACTAGGCAGCTGCGTTTTTCTGCAGACAAAACACGCTAGAGACATGCGCTTTTCTTCTAAACCCTCTGTATAATTTCAGTCTACCCCGCTTTTTGTGAGGGTGTCATGCACTTTTTAACTCTGCATAGCGAAAAGCAGAGAAGTGTAACTGAAGGAGAAAGAGTGGACGCACCACAGTGCTTCTCAGTGTCCTCTACACATAGACATGAGATCCCTGCATCTCCAATATTTACCCCTTAACGCAGAACGACTAATTGATATACAGTAAGAAAGCTAGCATATGTTGATCCTGCCTCTTAGCACTAGTCACTGGCAACTGATACGCTGAGCAGAGCACTCTGGTGCGCTGACTTTCCTTGTTCGCGGTTTGTATCTAGCAGCGTTTTCTCTCTAGCAAAGATGAATAGTCACCTACTTCTCACACAGAACTCTCTGCTGCTAGGTGTTTCTGTTGACAAAGCATGCCTGGGATGTGCACTTTTCTTCTAAACTCTCTGATTAATAGCAGTCTGCCACTCTTCTAGTATCAATAGCATGCACTCTCTCGAGTCTGCATAGCGAAGAGCACAGAAGTGTACCTGAAGCTAAGAAGAAAGCGTGCACACCACACAGTAGCTCTCCTTTCCACTGCACATACCAAAGTGCCGTCTGCCTGTCGGAGCCTAACAGCAAGCATCATGTTTACCACAGAAGGCTGCATGGCGATTAGGCATAGCAAAGCTAGCTGGTTCGGATCCTGCTTCTTAGCACTAGTCACTGACAACTCATACGGTGCGCAGAGCACTCTGGTGCTCGGCAGTTCTTTGTTCGCGGTTTGTATCCTGCCGCGATTTCGCTGTAACAGAGATGATTTTTCACCTAGTCCTCACACAGAACACTCTCTTGCGAGGTATATCTGCTCAAAAAACACACCTGGCACGTGCACTCTTCCTCTAAACCCTCTCTACCGTAGCAGTCTGCCCTGCTTCTTCTAAGAGTTCCAAGTACTCTTTTAACTGCGCTTAGGGAAAAGCAGAGAAGTGTAACTGAGTACAAGGAGAAAGAGCGCC
>JAREIS010002959.1:0-23193 GCA_030060385.1 Muscicapa striata striata | reverse complement strand
GATGTCTAAGCCTATGTTGAAGTGAACACAGAAGTGTGGGCAGCTCCAGGAAAATAGGGGAAATTAGATATGGAGCCTCTCAAAGGACTTTGAAGCAACCAGGACAAGTGGTGTCTAAAGCAATACCCTATTCCAAGGGGAGGGAAGGAAGGCTCACAGCCTCTTACTGAGTACCTGCTAAAGAGGGCTTTTTAGCCAGGATCTCTCCCTAGAATGCTCCTGTCCTGCCAGTCAAAGAAGAAATCAGATGGAATCGAAAGAATGTTGCAGGACCTCAGAATAATAAATGAGATTATTAAAACCAGGCCTCAATATTGTGGTATTGACATGAGAAACAGGAAAACTTCAAAAAAATAAAATAAAACAAAACCAAATGATTGGTGCCCCAGCCATAGCTCTTTCAGATTTAGAAAAGAGATTTGAATTTTATGTGTGTTATATCACGTATCATATTATTGGCTTTGGAAAATATTAAAAATCTGTCATATGTATAATATTGGAAAACTTTGCTGTATGAATACAGTTTATTTTAGTTTTGCTATTAACAAAATAAAAATAGTAGTGTGATAAATACATTTTCTTGGACTATAAAAATGGTCATGTAAAAAGCTTCTGTTCATGTAACTAACTCAGAAAGAATGGTAGGAAAAAAGTTAGTCAGGAAACTCTTCACATCCTTGGATTTTGGGACACCAGACCTCCAGGGAAGGAAAAATTTTGCTTTGCTGGTTGGGCAGAATGATTTCTAAAAATGCATGAGGACTCAGAATATGCAACAGATAAAAGCATTGAAGGAAGTGTTTTCCTAGGTTAGGTGTGCTCCTGGCTGACACCAAAAGCACCTGGCATTTATAACCTTTTGCTTTATTATTTGTAGCTTATTGTCTTTTAGTAAACCTTTAAATATTTACTAGAAATTGAACCTCGTTTTATGCTTTAATGGGACCTGAAAGCCAAAACTGATGGCAGGAGGATCACCTGTTTTCAAGTCTGGCACCAAGTTAAAGCTCTGATAACCAAAAGAGCTGCTCCAGTGAGCAGTGCTCGGTGATTACAGAATGAAACTTGTTCAGTGGCACAGGAGGATTTAGAATTGAGGACAGGGGGAATATTTAACCCAGCCTCCTGTTTGAACAGCCTACTGGGGGCTGGCAAACCCATGGCTGCATTCAAGGGACAGAGCTCAGAGCCAGCACAGGAGAGACTGATGAGACATTCCCTGGCCTGAGGGTCAAAACGTGTTCATGGATGGGTCTGCAAGGGCAGGAGAAGGGAAAAGAGTTCCAAGACACACTCTGATTAAGGAAAGGGAACTAGAGCAAGCGCAGGTCACCGCCCGCATGGTCAGCTCACCGGGGCGGAGCTGTGTGTGCTTGGAAGAGCCTGGCACTGAAATGCCCTGAGCAGGAAGGGATCAAATATCTGCTGGGGACAGCATGGCTGCTAACAGGGCAAAAGCAATTCTGACCTCTTCCAGGAATTACTAGATCTCTTATTAAGCTATTTCTAAAACAAATAACGGAGATCAGGGATTGGAAGCAACAGACTCAGATGGGGAACTCATTTTACAGGAAAGATCCTTCATGGGGTTATGGCTGCTTTAGGAACACAATGGGAACTCCACAAGCCCTGAACTCCCAGAGCTCAGGTCAGGTAGAAAGAATGAATGGAGAAATAAAGAAACTCCTTTGGAAGCTGGTGATAGAAACCAAAATTTCATGAGTACGGCTTTTGCCATTGGCTTTGGCAAGAATAAAAGCAATTTTCAGGGCAGATATTCAATTATCTCCTTTGGAATTGGTGTTTGGAATTCCTACTCTGGAAATTCTCCCACCTAGTTGAGAATAATCTTACTTTTGTATTGTCAGTTAAGTTTGGGCCAGGGATGTCACAGTGAATTTTTACTTCCAGGAGAAGTAGAAAAGGTTTGATTTCATTGGAAATAATTTGTGTATATTTGTGCACGGCTCTTAGTGATGGCAAAATTTCCATATATGGGTTTTTAGATATTCACCATTAGGTTGCCTTTTGCAAAAGTATAGGAGCTTCAAAGGATGTGCTTTAATGCACAAACAGTTAATAGAATATTGTTGGAAAAAAAAAAAGAGGAAAAAAAAAGCAGATTGTGGGGGCAGCCATATGTGAGTCATTCAATGGCTACTCTTGAACAGAAGCTTAATTCCAGACAGCCAGGAGAGGAGCTTTAGAAATGTAAATTAACACTGCTGGGATAAAGTGTGGACAATGTACCAGGGTCTCCTTTCCTAGGGGAGGAATTGGGCTGATTCCCTCTGTCCCTCACCCCAAGCTCTGCCTGCTTGCACAGATGGAATTTGCACAGCTAAAGGCAGAGCCCATAGTGAGGATATCTGACTGCAATAGAAATTGGTTAAGCTGCAAAGGGAAACAGCCAACTGAGAATTTTGTGAAAACTTTAGTAAAAAATAGGGGGGGGTAGGGAATCATCCCTCTCCCCACTCCAACATGTGCTGTCACTGTCTGGGTTATACAGGGTGTATTAGAGTACTGGGGGGTTTTTGCTAGTCCAGAGGAATCAGTTGGGAATCGAAGTATTTGATGATTTAATTAGAGAAAAGTGGTCAATTGATGAAGCTCTAGGTGGAGGGAATGCCCAAAAAATGAGGAAAAGATGAACAGACACCAGACCAAATCCTCCAAATCCATGGACCAGCCGCTGGGAAACCTGACATATTCATATCAGGAGACAGAAAATCCACCCATAATTTCAGTGGCATAATTAGGTTAAAAATAATAATAATTATTATTTTTATTATGACCATTATGTTTTACATTCATACTATTATTATTATTACTAATATTGTTATTACTAATATTGTTACTACTGCTCTTACCATTATTATGTAATGAAGATTATATTATCAGTCTTTGAAATAATACCCAACCAGACAGCTCCAGCTCCTGACCTTCCTGTCTACCAATCCACTGAAATGAAGACTTTTCACCAGGGATGGAATCAGATTATCTATTAACAGAAAGAGGAGGAGTTTCTGTAAAATTCAATGACTCAAACTGCTATTTCCAAAGAGATGATAACTGAAAAGTGGTAAAACAGATAACAAAGGAAACAAAAGAATAGCTCATGTACCAGTCCAGAGAAAGGCTTGGAATGGGATACGTTTTCGGCGTTCCTAGCAGACTGTGGGTTAAACGAATGCTGTTCCTCCTCTGATGTGCTGCAGCAACTCTCATCTTTTTCCCATGCACGACACCTTGCTGAGTGCAGCTCATTCAGCAGGTGAGCAAGGGGATGCAGGTGGCAGCCAGGCCTCCTGATCCAGAAACGGCTACAGAAGGACAGGGAGTGAGGGCACTGAGAATAATCCCCAAACCAAAGAGGAAACAGGAAAAGAGATTGAAACAATGTTAATTAAAGACAGTAACGACAATTATGGAGAAAATACGAAGAGGGTTTGAACGGAACTAGATGAATGTGCTCAGATATAGGGCCAGGGACTTGTACAAAAGGAAGTAACAGGAAGAACCATGACTTTCAGAAAATGTTAGTAATTGACACTGACTACTGCTCATCCGAGATCCTGCTCCATTCCTGCACTTCGAGAAGGAGAAATACTTAACAAAACTAGGAATATCGGATGTTATACAACAGGAGGGGGTGCATATTAAGGGGGACATGCAGCAGGCAGATTGGGAAATCTGAAACTTCCAAATACCTCAGCCAGTGGGGAAAGGGAGAGGGAGATGCAGCCAGGAAAATGAGGATAAAAACAAGCCGCAGGGCCTCTCCCTTTGTTCTCCAATAAAGTCACTTTTACAGGACACCTCTGTCCTATTTGTGCACACAAACCCCTGAAAACGTGAATTTTCCCGCACAGCCCCGGGGCCTCTCTCAAACATTCCTCTCTGCCTCGGGCTCCTTCCGGGGCTCCAGGTGGGTCCTGCCCATCCCGGACTCATCTCCAGCTCCCACCGCCCTCAGCTCCCGGCCACCCCGAGCTCCCGCCAGTTCAGGGCAGCAGCGGTTCCTTGGCCCAATGCCCGGGCTGGGCCCAGCGTGGGAGCCGCTCCTCAGGCGAGGTTTGCAAGAAATGGCGGAGGTCGGGGAATGGGAGGGGAAAGTCCGTAAAGTGTGCAGAGCCCGCCCCGCTGCGATTGGCTGATTCGGCCGTCGGTCTCGTTCTCGTGCCTAGATTGGGCAGAGCTGGGACAAGTCGCCCCGGGCCAAAGGTGCCATTTTGGCACCGTCTGTACGAGGTCGGGAGTGGCGGCAGTGGCCGAGCCCGGTGAGGCGACGGCGGAGCTCGAGGCGGCCCCAGCGCAGGTGGGAGCCGCTCGGTCTGCGGGACTCGGGGCTCGCTGCAGGCGGAGGGGGCGGCAGGGGCTCTGGCGGGTTGGTTGTGCCGTGCCCGGCCCGTGTTCCCCTGGGCTGAGGCGCTGCGGGGCGGCTGCCGCGGTCTCCTTCCCGCTGGGGCCTGGCAGGAGCCGCTGCCGGGGCAGCGCTGGCTGATCCCGGTTCCTGTGGGTAGCACAGAGGTGACTGCCCTGTGCCCGGGCTGTGCGAGAAATTCACGTGGCCAGAGTTTGTGTGCCCAGCCCAGGAAGGGAGTTAGCCCGGGAAATGGAAGTGCAGGGGGTCCCGTGCCAAGAACGGGGTTCAGGGTCCCGCCGGGTCACTAGTCCTGGGGATGGATCCCGAAGCCGCAGCTTGGGAGACGCCGAAAGTGACCGGGAGCGCCAGGACGGGAGGGGACAGAGGAAACCCTGGGAATTTGTCGCTGCCTGTGATGGTTATGGAGCGGCGAAGAGAAACAGCAACATGGCAACTCTCTTACTTGATGCAAGAAAGAGTGCAGTTTATTGAAGAAAGCTGTGGCTTTTTATAATACAGTTCGTGCAAAGCAAAATACAGATAGTTCATTGAGAGACCGAGAGACAGCTCTCGTCTCTCGTTCTCCCAGATCCAGCAGGTGTGCTATCTATGTTATGATTCTTTCTCTTATGTTTACAGTACAGACAGAGGCCCTAGCATGGGAAAGGTTTCAGCTAGGCCTGAGAGAGTTTCACAGCCTGAGAAAGGAACTCAGACCCTGTGAGAAAAGGCCTAGGCCTGCATGGGTGTCCACATGTCCCCCCTTTAGTTTTAAAAGAAAAAGGAAAAAGAGAAGTGTTTGTAATCCTTTACAGGATCCTTTTGCAAAGGAGAACAAACACCACTCAGGAGATATGTGGACACCCAAAGTGCCAGGGAAATCTTCAAGCCCGGTGCCTTTTCTCCGCAAAACTTACTTTTAATACAATAACAAAACCCATCACCATTCACCCGACTTATCAAACAGTGAAAAATCAACCACTAAGTGATTATTCTAATATAACAATGAAAACTATATTAACAGTTCCAACATGAACAGATAAATGTCCATTCCCTGCTTGTAGAGGGATGATCTGCTCAGTGTTTTCATCTGGTCGGTGTTTGGTGAGCTGGTCAGGGTGGACACCTTGCAGGTCAGCAGGAAGGACCTAGGCGTGTCTCATCTGAAGCCTGAAATGAGGCAAAGGTGATTCACAATAACAGGATCGTTTAAATACTTTCTTTCTCTTTTTCCAATCTCGCTGTTCTACCATAGAGACAGCATCAGGCGCAGAAAACTCTGAATCTCTCTGATTTGAGTATCAGAGACATCTGCCCCAGCCTTCCCTCCTTCCTGACCACTGCAGGAATGAAACCCAGCCTCTGCTGCTCCCCCTCTAAAGTAAAGACAAAGCTGTCGTTGCTGTCAGCACAGGTGGGAGCGGCGAAGCGGCTGGAAATGCCCGTGGGAGGGGTCCGTTCGTGACCGGCCAGGCGGGCAGAGCTCCTCCGGCTGACGAGAGCAGCCCTGGGGTCGGCACTGCTCCCGGGCAACGAACGGGAGGCTGAGGGGAAAAGAGAAGAGGGCGGGCCAGCCTCTGCCGAGGCAGAGACAGGCCACCGAGACCCTGCCTGGGCAGGCAGGCCGAGCTCCGACATCGGAGAGGAGGGAGGAGCCGCACCCTCCTTCTCTGGGGTGGCCGGTGCCGACAGCTCCTCTGCAGGCGGGTCGGGTCAGCCAGCATCTCGGACGGAGGGGCCAGCACGGCCCCCACCTTTGCAGGGGGTGGCACTGGCCCAGCAGCAGGCAGATCAAGCGATGGCCCCGGCACGGTGAGGGGGCAGGCTGATGGCACCTCTTTGTCAGGAGCGAGCAGCGTCCCCAGAGCGGGGGCCGCCCGCCTCAGGCAGCGCGGGCTGCACGGGGGCGGCTCCCAGCCGGCGGCTGCCAGAGCCGTCAGTGCCCGGCGCTGTTAAGGTGGTGGCCAGGATAGCAAACAGATTCTTCTCGCTCTGTTCTGAGCCTGTTTCGCTCCGCTCAAAACCCGTCTCATCTTTCAAAAACTTCGATTAATTGTCCCCCAGGTGAGCATTAGAGGGTCGGCTGAGACATCCCCCTTCGAGGGCTGTCCACAGAAGGTCCCCTAATTCTTCCCATTTGTTCATAGAAAAACTCCTCCTGCCTCTTCTGAAAAACCATGCTCTCTCGCCCAAGTTAACAAAGCAATCAAATCAGTTTCCTCTTGTTTAGATAAATGAATCCCCATTATTCGGAATTTCCCACCTAGCTGCTATGCTGGGAGGGGTGGGGGAAAAAGAGTACCTCTCTCAACGGGAAGAAGGCTCATGAGCTGCTCGCAGCCCCGCTGTCAGGGGTTGCGGTGTGCCGATGAGAGATGGCATGCGGCTCGCTCCGCTCCGGGCCGGGCTCCCGCTCCGCGCCCGCACATGACGCTGACGAGGCTCCCGCGCCGCTCCGCACGGCTCCGTGCTCTCTCGGTGGGAGAGCAGGAAAACTGACGACTTTTCGCGGATTTTTCCGCAATGTCCCAGATGGCTCTCTGACTCGGCCGCCTCCTGGCTCCAGTCTTGGCCCCAGGTTTGCAGTCCTGGTTTTCCGGGATTCAGCCTGGTCTACAGGCTGTCAGCTCCGAGTTTTTCGGTGCTGTTCGTCGGTCAGAGATCGCTGAAAGCAATCCCAATCCGCTGGAGTGGGATCTCGCTGTCACCCCCAAATGTTGTTATCTCGGGTAAAAAAAGAATTGAGGAAAATTTTGGGACTGCTGGGATATTGTCGTCAATAGATAGAGGGATTTAGTGAGAAAGTGAAATTGTTATATTAAAAACTTACCAGTAATCGCCTAAAATGGACAGAGGAGGATGATAAAAGTTTTGAAAAGGTCAAACATGCTTTAATTCAAGCCCCTGTACTAAGTCTCCCGGATTTGGAGAGACCATTTCAATTATTTGTAAACACCTCTGATCAAACACCATATGGGGTGCTCACTCAGGAATGGGCAGGCAGTTGAAGGCCAGTGGGATATTATTCCAAACTGCTGCACCCTGTCAGTCGGGGCTGGCCCACATGTGGCCACAGCACTTTTAACTGAAGAAGCCCAAAAAGTCACCTTTGGGGGTACTCACCCCCCATAATGTAAGGCGAATTCTGAATCAAAAAGCCGAGAAATGGCTAACTGATGCCCCAATATTAAACTATGAAGCTGTTCTAATCACTTCCCCAGTCAGAGAGCTAAAAGCAACAACTGCTCAAAGTCCTGCACAATTCCTATAGGGGGAACCAGGAGAAAATTTAGAACATGATTGTCTGGACATTATAGAGTTACAAAAATTAGACCTGACCTGGGGGAAGTTGAACTTAAGGATGGAGTAAAATTGTTTATAGACGGGTCTTCCAGAGTAGTAGAAGGAAAAAGAAAATCAGGATATACCAGAGTAGGAAGAGAAGAATTAAAATTAGTAGAATCTGGACCCTTAAACACAACATGGTCCACTCAGGCTTGTGAACAATTCACTCTTTACAGGGCACTATCTCACTTAAAGGGTTAAAAAGGGACCATATATACAGATTCTAAGTATGCCTAAAGCATACAGTAAAATTTGGGAAAAAAGCAGGTTAATTAACACTCAAGGATGGGGATTGATACATCAAGAATTAATTATTAGAATACTAGAGGTTCTCAGGGGCCCCACTGAAATTGCTGTGATCCACATAAGAGGGCACCAAAAAGGAACAAGCTATCATACAGGAGGGAATAATCTGGCTGACAAAGAAGCAAAAAAAGCAACACTGAAGCAAAAACCAGTTTCTGTATCAAGTACTACAGTTGATCCCAGCTCCAACCAGGAATCACAGAAGCTATTTACTCCTCAGGAAAAAGAAGCCATAAGGAAATTAAAGGCAGAATAGCATGAGAATAAATGGGTTTTACCAGATGGCAGGGAAATTTTACCATAAGCCCAGGCCAGACAAATTGATGAACAATTACATCAACAAACTCATTGGGGAACCAAAGCACTAACAGACCAATTTTTAAAATTTTTTGGATGCACTGACATTTTTGATACTGCAAAGCAGAGCATCCAGAGTTGTTTAACTTGTCAGAAAATTAATTTTAAAAATATGCAACACAGTCCATCAGGAGGATGGAAAACTGCTTACAGACCCTTTGAAAGAATACAAACAGATTTTAGAGAATTACCAAAAATAGGAAGGTGGAAATATTTACGAGTAACAGTAGACCAATTAACCCACTGGGTAGAGGCATACCCTGAAGCTGGAGCCACATCACAAGTGGCAGCCAAAATATTGACAGAACACGTAATACCAAGGTATGGCCTGGTCCAAGCAATAGACTCAGACCAGGGGACGCACTTTGCATCAAAGGTGCTTAAGGGACTGACCTCAGCACTAGGCATCAGCTGGGAGTATCACACACCCTGGCACCCTCAGAGTTCTGGGAGAGCTGAAAGGATGAATCAAACGTTAAAACAACAGCTGTCAAAATTAACTATTGAGACTAAAATGCCATGGACAAAGTGCCTCCCACTAGCCCTGTCTAATATACGAACGATGCCAAATTTGAAAACAGGGATTTCACCATATGAAATGCTCTATGGTATGCCTTGCCCTAAAGGAGCACGCCTCCATCCTGCCTTAGTTCAGGACCCTTCCCTCCAGAATTACATAATAAACAATAAAAAAAACTTGCAAGAATTAAGGAAGAAAGGAATTTTAGCTCAAACCGTCCCTCTAGGATTGGCCATACATAACATTAAGCCAGGACAATGTGTTAATTAAACTATGGAAAGAAAAAAGCCTAGATCCGAAATGGGAAGGACCACATTTAGTTCTGTTAACGACTGAAACAGCTGTGCAGACATCTGAAAAGGGATGGACACATGTGAGTAGAGTCAAAGGTCCTGTAACCCCTCCTACTGCAGGCTAGGCAGTGACATTTGAGCCTGGAAACCTCACAGTGCAAATTCAGAGATTTGATGTTGATACTGGATCAATTTGTCTCAAAGTTCTCCCAATCAGGACTGAAAGTCACCTGTCCCGAACCTGGGTGTGACTGTAACCCATTCATCAAAAAAGGTGTCCATATTGTACTGAGTTGTGGTGGTGTCATTCCTATGGTGGGTATTTCCCGTTCGCATTATGTGTCCAATATAAAAGAAACCAACATAAGGAAACTGTTAAGGTACTTAATACCCTATCAGCACACGGAAAAAATCAAAATTGATAATCATAACTGGTGGGAATTATTTGAGAATAGAACAAGAAAAAAAAGAGGAAGCCAAAGCACAAGTACTGGCAAAAGAGTGCAAGAAAGGGTTGCGTATACCGTGCTGTTACTGCTGTACCTCGTACTGGAATGTTAAGGCTAAAAGCTGGGACAAAATTAAGAAACGCCACCAAAAGAGAGAGACAAAGTGGGAGACCCCAGGACATACTCCCTGCTGCTGAGAAAATTAAACAAACCTCGGCTACTGTCAGCCTCATAGGCCTTGACAGAAGCAGAGTGATGAAAATAATCATGGGACTCATCCTATTGCTAATTAGGATAAAAAGAAACAGTGCTGATGCTTGTTCCAAGTGTTACCAGACAATTGGGTATGGTAGAGCATGGTATCCACCCCGCCTTCCACACGCATATCAATTTGGCCTGCTATAATAAGCACAACTTAGAAATTGGCACTATTACAGGAAAAAGTTACTGGGTAGCCACCAGTTTGGGAAAAGGACGGTGGGCTCCATCGGCATACCAAAGTTGCCCAGTAGAAGCATACCTCTACTTCACAAAAGAAGGTATGTGAGGATATTCAGATCAGGGAGGGGTGCAAGATCACTACAAGGAGGAATTGATAAAGAATATAAAACATTCAAGGGAATAAGGACAAAGTGTGAGGGAAATTTTAACTTGTACAAGAAATTGAAACAACAAGACAGGACCTACCCACCCCAGGAAAGAATTTATTTGTAGAATTCATGAAAGTAATTACTACTGAACTGAACTTAATTCACTGTTGGATCTGTGGAGGAATGCAGATGATTGATTACAGCCATGGAGGGGGGAGGGATTAGGCCCAGAGCAGTTACTGCAGTGGAATCAAATGGAAATATGGAGGGGAGTCAATAGACCTAAAGGAGGAGTTCTAAGTCATGAGGTAACAGGAGAGGTATGTATAACACGTCAGGGAACTAACTTTACCCAGTATGTGGGGCACACCCCCTCTAAGACTCTTCTGATTACAAATACAAGCAGTCAGTCTTGGTGGCCCGAAGCTCCAAAAGGATATTGGGGAAAGTTAAGTAAAGGTAATTGTATAAAGAACAATGTTACAGGATTTTGCTGGTATAATAAGGATAGAGCTAAACCATACAAAGAAGTAAAAAGTGTAAGAACTTATTGGCAACAACCTGAATCGGTTAAACTAAACTGGAAAGCCCCAGACAGAATATTTTGGATCTGTGGGAAAACAGCTTACAATACCCTGCCAGAAAGATGGAGAGGGACATGTATTATAGGGATTATCCAGCCTGCATTTTTTACATTACCAAAGGAAAAGGTAACAGAGTGTTCGGAGTTCCCTCGTACAAAACTTTGTATCAAAAGAAAAGGAGCCCAGCCATAAGGGGAACACAAATCTGGAAGGGTGATAAATGGCCCCCACAACGAAGTATTGAGTACTATGGACCAGACCTGGGCTCAAGATGGGAGCTGGGGCTATGGCACTCCAATTTATATGCTAAATAGAATTATCAGGCTACAAGCCATAATAGAAATTACCTCCAACTGAACAGCCTGAGCTATGGAATTGATAGCTAAACAACTTACTCAAACTAGAGCAGCAGTTTATCAAAATCAACTAGCCCAGGGATATCTATTAGCTGAAGAAGGAGGAGTTTGTGGGAAGTTCAATAATTCTGAATGCTGCTTAGAAATGGATAATAATGGTAAAGTAGATACTAACATTGCAGAAGAAATAAAACAAATAGCCCATGTACCTGTACAGACCTGGAACTCTATGCTTAATAATAATTAGTGGAATAACCTATTAGGGGGAGCGTAGCGAAAAAAAACTAAGTTTTATGTTTATGTTAATGTGCATTATTAGGACTACTGCTCATCCCTTGTGTCGTTCCACCCTTCCCTCTGCCGACGTGAATTTTCCCGCACAGCACCGGGGCCTCCCTCAAACATCCCTTACCGCCTCGGGCTCCTGCCAAAGCTGAAGCTAGGTCCCGGTTCCATCCCGGACTCACCCCCAACTCCCAACGCCCTCAGCTCTCCGTCACCCCGAGCTCCCGGCGGTTCAGGGCAGCAGCGGTTCCTCGGCCTCCTAACTGGGCCGGGCCCAGCGCCACAACCGCCCCTCAGGCGAGGTTTCCGAGAAATGGCGTGGCTCGGGGAAAGGAAGTCAAGTTGGTGCCGAGTGCAGAGCCTGCCCCTCGCTGCGATTGGCTGATTCTGCCGTCACTCCTCGATCTCGCGAGGCAAAACAGGGACAAGGCCGGGCACGGTGCCGCCATCAGAGCTACACCGCCGCGGAAAGGCGCCATTCATGAAGCGTCTGTGCAGAACCGGGAGCGGCCGGAGCCCGGTGAGGCCACGAATATGGCGCCTTTGGCAACCGGGAAAGGGGGGGCGGGGGAGGGCTTGTCCCCAGCTCTGCCCAATCATCGCGCGAGATCGAGGAGTGACGGCAGAATCAGCCAATGGCAGCGAGGGGCGGGCTCTGCAGACGGCTCAGCAGCCTCGGCCCGCGCTCTCAGGGCCCCCCGGGCTGTGTGAGGGGAAAGCCGGAGATGAGGAACAGCCCTGGAACGGGCCCGGGCCCGAGGCGGGATTGGCCTGGAAACACAAACAAAGTTCTCTGCAGCTCCTGGCACGCCTTTCCCAGCCCTGCGTGTTCGCTGGCTCCGACTCAGTGAGATGCCCTGGAGCCTCACTTGTCATACCCCCTAATTAGGAGCATCAGTGCATGGCTTTGATTTCCCCCAAAATGGGAAAACTGCCCCACACCCCTGTGCAGAGGGAGGGAGATTTCTATGTGTTAATGACACTGCACGTATCAGTGTGCACGAGCTCTCTGAGTACAACAGCTCTTGTGCTTGTGGCCGTGTGTGCATTGGTGGAGACTGTGCGTGGGTGGGTGTCTGTGCAGCACGGATGTGCTGGGGTGCGCCGGTGTCTTTGGAGGGCAGTTTGTTCTCTAAATAAATTTCATAGCCGTGTCTAAAGCTTTGATTTATACTGACCTTTTAAATCTAACATGTCAAACAAGGGTTTTTCAAATGCACCAAGGAACAAGTAGCATTATTATGTGCATCCACTGCTGCTCTCGCCCCCGTCCCCTGGAAACTGCTGCCATCAGGACGAGAGGCTGTGCCAGGTGCAAACCTCTCTAGAACTGTAATGCTCCCTGAGCCAGTTCCCTTGTGCCAGCAGTGGTGGGCAACTGCCTTAGGGTGCAGCATGTGGGGCAGCACTGGGTGGAAATAGCCATGAAGAATAGAACTGCCTGCTAATATGCATTCTCCATCAGACTTGGCACAGGCCAGATGGGGCTGTTGAAGGGTGAGTGGGCCTTACTGACCACCCCTTGGCTCTCCAGCTCAGGGATCATCTTGTGGATGGGGATCACGGCATCTTGATTTGTCCGATACTGCCAGTGGTGCACTGTCAAGGTGGCCATTGGTACTTGTTGCTCTGCCACTTTCAGGAGTCCCACTGCAGATGGATTTTCTGACAGTCCAGGCAAGGTGTTCAACTGCTCAGTGCCCTCTGCCTCTACAGTAGCTATTCCAAAAGCCCACCTGAGTCCCTTTGGGTCTTTGTAGTAGCTGTTCCGGAGGAAGTCTTTGCCCAAAATACATGGAGCCTCTGGGCCAGTCACAGTTGGATGTTTCTGCCACTCCTTGCCAGTCAGGCTCACTTTGGCTTCCAACAGAGTCAATTCCTACAATTCCCCTGTCATCCCAGCAGTGGAAACAGGTTCTGCCACCACGTCCTGATGGCATTAGGGTACACTGCACACCAATATCAACTAATGCCTCTATTTCTATGGCTCTGATGAGCCAGGCCATTGGATCCACATTGTTTTTCCTGTGCCTCTCCCTGTCTAGATACAGGGCCCCTCTAGCCCTGGTTATTATTTCCTTCCTGGGTAAACATACTAGAAGTTCCTTCAAGGGGATTCAACAGATCATCTTCCCTTCTGTAATACACAGCACCTTGGTTATGGGAGGCTGAGGCTCCTTCACTTTAGTGGAACTCCCTGAGTTGATGCACTCATGCTGCCAGGACAGAAGTGGGCTTCCCATCCCACCTTCTCATGTCTTCCCCATGGTCATGCAGACAGAACACAGGTCAGCCTGTGGGGTGCATCCTCTCTCCCTAGCTGCGGGATGTTGGGCTCTGACTTTGGGGCCTGTGACTTTCACAGGTGCCATATGGGAACTGTTCCTCCTCACCTCCTCCCTCATCTCCTCTTGGAGGCTCTTAATCCCAGCAGAGAAATGAGCCTGCATGGGGCCATTGATCGTACTCTCATAGTTCCTCAGCTTATTGGCGACAGCACCCACTGTCTCTCAGCTGTTATCAGCATTAATTCTTGCAATAAAAGTGGTATATTGAGATGGCCCCAGGTTTGCCAGATTCCACAACATCTGCCCTGTGCACCTGACCTTGTCAGGGTCATTGTCATGCTGTCCATCCCTCCCAAAGAGTTCCTCCAATACTGCCACTTCTCTCAGCTGCTGGATCCCTTCTTCAAGGGTCTTCCAGCACATTCTATGGTGGTGCTCCTGCATTCTCTCTCTGTGGACAAACCTCTCTCTCACACTCATTAAAAGCCGCTCCCAGAGGGAAAGGGGGCCTGGAACCCTTATGAATACCTGACCCATACCGGAGTCGTGGGTTAAAGATCCCAAATTTCTTGCCTCAGTTCCAACCAGTTGCACACCTGTATCCATAAGGTTCCAGACCCAGAGTAATCGAGTTGTAAAAGCCTCACTGCATCATCGTGCAATGTCTTTTCGCAGATTAAAAAGATTTTTTTAAGACAGGGACTCAATGACAATCTCAACCTCTGGTTCTCCTGCTGTTTGTGGTGGCCCTCCTTGCTGATCCTTATTGTCCAGGGGCTTTTTTTTCATCTTAAAATTTTTACTTTCCATAGGGGCAACTGCTGCTGGCTGCTTGCAGTTCAGTTGGAACCTGACAGATGTAACATTTGTGGAATCCACTGCAGCACAATCAGACTCTCCCTTTCTAGGGCAGGGGGAAGGTTTCTCACCAGCTGGGGAAAGGCACTCCTTCAGTATCTGGCCTATCTCCTTCACTAGAACCCCCACCCACTCTGGGTGGTTCCTGTCTGAGGTGGGCTGTGGGGCAGGGTCAGGCTCTGGAGCAGCATCCCTAGTCTCTGGGGTAGGTATCAGAGGGGTTATCCAAGCCAATATCCCCTTATCTCTGAATGTGAAATAGAATAGGTTGAACAGGCATATCAGCAACACCAGCCACTGAATGATATCATTAGCATTTAGAGGAGATTTGAACCCTTCAAAAACTGGTGGGGTGGACCTAAAAAAGTGGGTGAAGGTTTGGGAGAAAATTGCCTCTCCTGTCACTTCCTCACAGTAAGTACCATTACTAAAGTAACCCCAAAAACATACAGTTAGAGTGTGATAGCTCTGAATCCATGTACCTGTCTTCCAGAGGGAGTTAAAAATCCATGAATTCCTCACCTTATCAACCCACAAAATGAACTGGGTAGCAGCTACAGTAGCCTTAGTTATAGGACCCATGTTTAGATAAGGGGCTGCAAATGGGAGAGACATAGCTGTGACCATGTGCAACCCGAACCAGGGTAGGCTAGACCACATGGTGCCACCTAACACAAAAACTTAGGTCCCTCAAGAACTGTTATTCCTTTTCACCCTTTCCTCACAATGCCCTCAGGTGCCACCATTGGGCACCAAAATCTCTCCTGATTTGAAAAAAAGACAGGTGAGTGCTAGGGAGAGCAGGGCCTTCCCTCGAAATGGAGAAAGTAAATCCTTCCCTCTGAATCAGTATAATTTTTAAATTAAGCAGCTCTCAGGCAAAGATATGGGGATAGGAATAATAGTTCTTTACTAGTATGTATAACAAGGCAAACAAAACAACCACTATGGAATTCACGACAAACAGAGCAGTAACCCAGTTCCAGTCCTTCTCGGCCTCAGGCACTTTTCCCCTGTGGTGCAGTTCCTGTCACAGTGTGCAGGGAGCTCTGGCAGATTCCCGGTGGACAGGGCAGATGCGACGATCCTGCGCAGCTGCAGGGGTGCTGGGGGTGATGGTGGCTGTGTCCCAGATGGGAAGGGGATGGAGGAGAGGCGGGACACTCGGCAAACAGCAAGCTGAAGCGGGAGGGCATCCAAGCAGGGGTGCAGGGCCAAAACAGAGAGGCAGCTCCCGGCTTTGGGATGGTGGGGGTGGGTAGCAACGACCTTTTTCCTCCAAAGCCAAAAACGAGTGAGAGCCAGCAACTGCCCGCCACCCTCCTTGACCTGTTTCTAATGTCACGGTGTTCCCCCTTTCCCTCCCCTACCCTCCCCCCACCCTCCAAGAGAAACTCCCAAAAAAACAGGGAGACTCCCCCTCCAGTGCTAGTACCTAACCATCAGTGCTTTTTAGCATTTTAATGGGGAAAACATTTCAGAGGCAGAGAGGGAAGGGAAAACCAGCCCCCAGTAGATGCTTATCCAATTCTTCACTGATTTGAGGTTTATCAGCTGTTGCAGACACTGGGATGACTCTGCAATGTTTTAGTGCTTCATAAAAATTTAATTTCACATGGGTTATTAATTATGTCTGTTGTCAGAAATGTTTGGGATTGTTGTATCTGAATTATCACCTATTGCTGTAAGTTTTTGGTTTACTCTATATATATTCCCTTCATGTTCATGGCAAGAGTCGTGCATGCTGTTTTTAAAACAAAGAAGGGGGAATTAGCTTCCTAAATATTTATATATTTATATTTTTATATTTTTAAAACCTGAAATATTAAAAAGAAATTAAAATATTTTTATGTAACGCTCCTCAATTGATTGTACAAAAAAGTCTAATTCGTTAATTTAAGGAAAAGTTATGCATGTATTTTTATCATCAACAAGTTCAAAGTAATCACCTGTTTATTCAGCCAAACATCAATTGCCTCCAAGAAAATGAGGCCCAGTGAGAAGAAAAAGAAGCTAATCACATGAAGCCTTCGTGGTCAGAACAAAAACACAATTAGGACTGCCAAGACATAGCTGTGTCTGGAAATTTAGAGGCAAATTGCTAACAAAAGCCTTAGGTCATCATCATGGTATAATGCTCCTACTAACCTTCTTCAGTTATTCCCTGTTGCAGGATCCAAGAGCTCATTCACTGGTGTCAAAGATCAACATTTCCACCTAATGGACTATTTGGATTTTAAAACAATGGCAATTTATTTCCATTTCCCTAGGAGACATTGGACATTATTCTTCTATTTTCTTATGCTGTGAAACCTTGTGTTAATGACATGATAGAATTTGCTAAGTTTTGTTGATTGTAATTGGTCTTTTATGTATATTATCCCATATCTAATAGATAACCAGTGACAACCTTAATGTGATAACACCCCCATAAGAGCGAGCTAAGTAACTTGCTCGTTCCCATGTGAAAACAATCTTAAGCAAGAAAACAACACAGCAAGCTATTCTCATAAAAGAACCCTTTGCACCTGCAATAAACAAGAAATCTGTCTCATGAGAATCAGTGAACAAAATAGGTAAACTAACCAAGAAGAGAGAAATTTGATTGGCAAGTAAAATACCTTTTACTAACCGATGGAGTAATTGGCAAGAAAACTATTAAACAAATAAGAGTTACACACGAGGTCTGTAAAAACTGTAAAAAATAAGCTGTGTGAAGAAAGAATGGGTTTTCCTGCATGAAAAAAATAGAGTCACGGCAGTTTTATTACAACAGTGTTAACTTGTACCTCCTAAACACTGAGCCTGTGGTTAATAGTTCTCACCCAACAGCTCCTCAGGCATGAATGCTGCAGCTCCAGTGAGAAACCTCATCCCAAATTAGATGTATGCTGTCTTCTGCCACCCTGTTTGCAATGTGCCCTCGCAGATGGGTGTCACAGAGCGTTTTTACCCTTTTAATAAAAAAGGAAAGGGCAGTTGTTGCAGTGCAAGCTGCTTGCAATAGGCGCTGCCTTGGAAAGCCGGCTCGGTACCATGGGCCCGCCCCGGGTGGATTTAACCCGGTCGGATTCCACCTGGGCTGCAGGCATGGGATTGGCCAAAGGAGCTGGGCAGCACCAAGACCTCAAGCAATGATATGCTCAGGCATGAGGATTCTGGACCCCCAATAAAAGGGAGCCTCCAGGAATAAACTGTCACTGTTGTGCACACAAGGTGAGCAGTGTGTCCTGTCTGTCTGCAGCTCTGCCTCCACCACGAGGCTGCCAGTCCAGCAGTTACAGAGTGGGACCCCTCCCAATGCAATTTGGGGGTCCCAGTATGCTTTGTTCCTCCCACTCTTCCCCCCCTTCCCCATTTCCCCCCAGACCACCATCCCTGTTCCACTTGATTGGTTTTGGGAGTTCAAGGCACATTTCCCTTCAATTCAGGCACCACCTGGAAGCTTTTTCCTGGCAGGAATCTCTGATTTCTGGGATTTTTGGAGTGTAGTTTAGGAAGGAGACAGCTCTGTCTGGCTTTCCCCTCCCTGTTGTGGCCTCTCAGCTGCCCCTGACACCCTGGGGGTGCTGGGATTTCCCTCCTGGGGACAAGGACGTTCATTCCCTTCCAGGAGCCCAATGCCCGGCTGGGGCTCCAGGGCAGGGGGTCCTTGAGCAGCTGCCCCAGAACCTCCGCCAGGGTCTCCCAGCGCAGCCGGAGCCGCTCGGCCTGGGGTCCCCAAAGCCCTCAGCAAGCCCCAAGTGCCTCCCAGGAACCCTCAACTCCCTCAAACCCAGCATCCCCCACAGCCCCTGCAAGTTCCCCACATGGCACTGGATTACAGCAATTTTAACATTTTCTTACTTTAATATTAATGCTTTTGTTTATATTTACAGTTAGAACAATCATATTCACTTCATAACATTTTTATATTTTATAGGGAAATAAGAGATTTTTCCCCATACTTAAAAAAAAGAGAAATTTTAGTTCACAACTTTGCTTCTTTCTTTATTTAGGATTTGACATCTCTTTTTGTTTGATTTCGGTGTTTTTATATTGTTACTGTGTGTAATACTATTTTTTTATTATTATTTATTTAGGAGAGAGAATAAAGTATCTGTTAAGTTTTATTCTGGGCATTCAAAGAGTTAATACCTTAACCAGGCAGCAGAGGGTTGTGTTACTTTTTCCAGGTGGGGCTGTTGAGTTATTTACAATAAAGAGTCTTTCCAGGCCACGCTGGGGGCAGGGTGAGGACTGCAGGGTTTAGTCAGAGAAGCGCTGATGAGTTTCTGGTTTCATGGCTGTTCTCCGGCGCCCGCTGCGCTCAATTCCAGCCGCGGGCCGGGGGTTCTTCCTCCACCCTGCCCAGCAGACAAGGCTGTGGGGCCTTGCCAGAACGGGGCTCAGCTGTTTTTCCCCCAGGCCCGTGGGCAGCGGGGCGGGCCCGGCCGTTCGGAGCCGCTCCGGGCCGGGGCAGGGCAGGGTTCTGCCGAGCCGCGGCCGTGCCGGGGGGCAGGGATGTGAGCAACGGGCCTTGCCTTTCCTTTCCCTGGATATCGGGGTCCCTGGCTGGAAACGGGGCCCGGCAGCTTCCTGAGCTCTGAGTCAGAGCCCGCCTGCCCCTGCCCGGCCCGGGCAAAGTGGAGGGGCCTGGGCTGGTGTTACTGTGTGAGAGGCTGGAAGGGAAAGAGAACTGTCCCGGGGCTTTTTGTCTTTATGTGTGTGTTTCACAAGGAGGCAAAAACTTGTTTATTGCTGTAACAACGTGTCCATATTAAAAATCCGACACTGACTGGTTCTTGTCAGATACAAGGGAGATTGCCCAGGTCTCGGCAGGTAAAAATTTTCAGGACATCTTTACAAACCACCACATTGGAAAAGACCTCGAGATCATTTAGCATTCCTGGATGCCACCAGAAGTTAGGATTGAATACAGAAGATTTTCATGAGTTAAAAGTCAACAAATCCATTCTCCTCAAGGAATTACCAATTTCACTTTGCATCCCAATACACATTCTGCCCGTGTTCATCCAGGTGCCCACAGGGAGACAGGATGATGCACAGCCCCCCCAGCCAGGTGTCTTCCCAACACAGACCAGAAGGACAATGGATCACCAGGGCTCTGCTCAATGGGGGTCACTGGGGATCATCCAACACCGATCCTCCCATGGGGGATGGAGCTGGAGCAGAGCACGAAGCTCTTCCCACACTCGGGGCACTCACAGGGCTTCCCTCAGTGGAGCCTCTGTTGGTGTCGGGTCAAGTGAGAGCTGTCTGAGAAGCTCTTCCCACACTCAGGACACTCGTAGGGCCTCTCCCCAGTGTGGATGCGCCGGTGTCTGGTGAGATGGGAGTTGCGGTTGAATCCCTTCCCGCAGTCGGGGCAGCGGAAGGGCCTCTCCTCTCTGTGAATCCGCTCGTGTAGGAGGCGACTGGAGCTGGTCTGAAACTTCTTCCCACACACAGGACACTGGTAGGGCCTCTCCCCAGTGTGGGTGTGCTGGTGGACTCTCAGGTTGGACATCCACCCAAAGCTCTTCCCACATTCCAAGCAGGTGTAGGGCCGTTCCCCTGTGTGGATCACCTGGTGCCGCATCAGGATGGAGATCTCACTGAAACTCTTCCCGCATTTCCCACACTCGTAGGGCTGTTCCCCAGTGTGGATCATCTGGTGCCGGATCAGGCAGGAGCTGTAGCTGAAACCCTTCCCACATTCCAAGCACTTGTGGGGCTTCTCCCCTCCATCAGGCTTCTCCACCAGCTCTGAGCTCTGCCTGCATCTCCGGCCGCCTTCCCGGCTCAGGGAGGGTCTTTCCTCCTCGCAGCTCCCTGGGCTGGGTTTGCAGCCCCTCCTCCTGAGAGATCTCTGGGGCTTTTCCTCCTCCTCCATCTGTCAATGCCTTGGGAACGAAAAATCCTGCTTTGGGAAAAAAAAACAAGAGGAGAGGGACTTGGGCTGGGGATTCCTCCTTGCAAACAGATGATAACTGAAAAGTGGTGAAACAGGTGACAAAGGAAACAAGAAAATAGATCGTGTACCAGTCAAAACAGGAAAAGGATGGGAATGGGACACGTTTCCGTGGTTCCTGCCAAACCATGGTTTAAACGAATGCTGTTCCTCCTCTGATGTGCTGCAGCAACTCTCATCTTTTTCCCATGCTCGACACCTTGCTGAGTGCAGCTCATTCAGCAGGTGAGCAAGGGGATGCAGGTGGCAGCCAGGCCTGATCCAGAAACGGCTACAAAAGGACAGGGAGTGAGGGCACTGAGAATAATCCCAAAACCAAAGAGGAACCAGGAAAAGAGACTGAAACAAAGGTAATTAAAGACAGTAAATACAGTTATTGAGAAAATACTAAGAGGGTTTGAACGGAATCAGATGAACGTGCTCAGAGGGACTTGTACAAAAGGAAGTAACTCGAAGAACCATCACTTACAGAAAATGTTACTAATTGACACAGACTGCTGCACAGCCAAGATCCTGCTCAATTCCTGAACTTTGAGAAGGAGAAACAGTTAACAAAACCAGGAATATCGGTTGTTATACGAAAGGATGGGTGCATATTAAGGAGGACATGCAGTAGGCAGATAGGGAAATCTGCACCTTCCAAGTGCCTCAGCCAGTGGGGAAAGGGAGAGGGAAATGAAGCCGGGAAAATGAGGATAAAAAGGAGACTGCGTTTTAGAGACCGCATGGCACATGCCGCATGGCCTCTCCCTTTGTTAATCAATATAGTCACTTTTACAAGACTCCTCTGTCTCCTTTGGGCACACAAACCTCTGGCCACGTGAATTTTCCCGCACAGCCCCGGGGCCTCTCTCAAACATCCCTTGCTCCAGCTCGGGGCTCCATCCCAGACTCACCCCCAGCTCCCACCGCCCTCAGCTCCCGCTCACCCCGAGCTCCCGCCGGTTCAGGGCAGCAGCGGTTCCTTGGCCCGATGCCCGGGCCGGGCCCAGCGCCGGAGCCGCTCCTCAGGCGAGGTTTGCGAGAAACGACGGAGCTGCGGAATGGGAAGCGAGTCCGTGCCGAAACGAAAATGGCGCCTTTAGCCCCGGGGCCGGGCTTGTCCCCGCTCTGCCCAATCAGCGCGCGAGAACGAGGAGTGACGGCAGAATCAGCCAATCGCAGCGAGGGGCGGGCTGTGCACACGACCCCTCCCTGTCCTCGCGCTCCGCCATTATTTGGAAACCTCGCCTGAGGAGCGGCTGCGGCGCTGAGCCCGGCCCGGGCTGAGCCCGAAGGAGCCGCTGCTGCCCTGAACCGCCGGGAGCTCGGGGTGAGCGGGAGCTGAGGGCGCTGGGAGCTGGGGGCGAGGCCGGGATACAGCAGGAGCCCACCTGCAGTCCTGTCAGGTGTCCGGGCTGGAGCAGGGGCGGCCTGAGAGAGGCGCCGAGCCGTGGAAGCCCCTGCAGGGCCATGGAAGTGGCTCCTGGCGGGACTTGTGAGGCCGTGGGGGATCCCCGCTGGAGCAGCCTGTTCCTGAGGGGCTGTGTCCCGTGGGAGGGACCCCGGACTGGATCAGGACAAGGATTCCTGTCCCTGAGGGGGGCGGCTGTGACATGACCTGACTGTGACACCCATCCCCTGTGCCTCTGGGTGGGGAGGGGGAGGAATATGGGATAAAGTTAAGCTTGGGAAGCAGGGAGGTGGGGAGGGGACGATCTTTCCCTAGGATTTGGCTAACCCATGTTATTTAAGTCCGAATTCCTGGATTTCCTTCTCAGCCTTTTCCAGACCGGGGCTGGAGAGCCCCTGAGCCCAGGGTGAGGGGTCCCCCCGTGCTGAGCTGTGCTGGGGCTGTTTCTGTGCTCAGGGACACTTGGCATGGGCCACGGCACTTGGCCACCAGTGGGGCTTCTGTGCACTCCTCAGGCAGAGTGTAAGTCTTGCTCTAATTCCCTTTCCTTAATCAGAGCGTGTCTTGGAACTCTTTTCCCTTCTCCTGCCCTTGCAGACCCATCCATGAACACATTTTGTCCCTCAGGCCAGGGAATGTCTCATCACTCTCTCCTGTGCTGGCTCTGGAGCTCTGTCCCTTGAATGCAGCCATGGGTTTGTTCCCAGCCCCTGTGCAGGCTGTTCAAACAGGAGGCTGGGTTAAACCCTTCCCCTGTCCTCAATTCTAAATCCTCCTGTGCCACTGAACAAGTTTCATTCTGTAATAACTGAGCCCTGCTCATCCATGTAGAGGCTCTTTTGGTTATCAGAGCTTTAACTTGGTGCCAGACTTGAACAACAGGAGATCCTCCTGCCATCAGTTTTTGGGCCTCAGGTCCCATTAAAGTTGTGGCTGCAGAATTCTGCAGAGGCCACTCTGGCCCCTGGGTTAAACATTTTATCACTAAAATTCCTTTGGCATCACCCTGTGTAACATCCACATCTAAAAAAACGAGTTTCACTTTCCTGGTAAATATTTAAAATTTTTATAAAAGACAATAGGAGACAGACTGAAGCAGAGGTGTAACAGCAAGGTGCTTTACCTTCAGCCAAGAGCACACCCCAACTCAGAAAACACTTCCTTAAATAAATCAAACTGTTGCATATTCATGGCTCTTCATGCATTATTCAAAATCATTCTCCCCCAACCTGTAAATCAGCTTTTTT